>CM061049.1:9437458-9655763 GCA_030762985.1 Adelphocoris suturalis | reverse complement strand
TTTAGATTATATAAATTATTAGAACACACTACTACTATTATTATACGAATCCGGTTGCTAGCGACTTGAGAAGCTCTTAGAAATAAAGACATTTTTATTTTTATTAGGTTCGTTTGTGTGGGGGCAAAATGGCGTGGATATAGGGAGTTTGTGTTCTTCCCGTAATTTTCTACCGTGTACGCAAAAGACTGAAATACCAACTGCGCATGCGCGAATTTACTGTCAACGCATAGAACTACGCGTGTACGGGAAAGAAGCCCACCGATATACTTAGGCGTATAGGGATTCGCTGGAATCCCGCGTCCTACATGTAGTCGTCATAACCTGACACAAAGGTGACCGTTTTAAGAGTTCTAGCTTAGTTAACACGTTCCGAGCAGCGCCGATTTTGGTGGAAACTCCTTGTGACGGGAGAAAGGTTTTTTCGAGAGAAAGGTGCGAAATGAAAGGGCGCGAAAATGTTACTGAACGGGGGCCTTGATATCAATGGGGAACGAAACGGAACGCATTCTTTTGGAGGATTATTTTGAAAATACTCAGTTGTAATTACTTTATCTGAGGAGGGTGTGATGAATTCTACTTATCCTCTGAAAATAGAACATTGAGTAACCTTACGAACTAAAAACTAGTGATTCGATAAGCCCGGAGTTTACAGAACATCTTTCAACATAGAGATTCCGCTTACCTTCAGACATTGTGAAAGTAGAGCCTTGTATGTATTTGGCGCTGCTAAAAAATTTAACTGTGCTTACGACCTGTTCCTCTTCATTCCCCATTGTAAACCCAGACTTGCGCTTTTTCATCCCTTACAAGAACCAACAATCGCGAAAACAAGTCTGGGTGGTTCTTAAATTCCGAGCCAGCCTTTTTGCTTGACCTAAATTCATCGTAAAAAGCTTCGGCTTTTTAGAAACAAATGAGGTCCTGGTAGATTTGAGTGCAAGGCCGCCTTGGAGGTTATGGGAATTTCAGTTTTGGAAGGAGGAATTGGACATTTGTAGGGTTAGGACATTCGTTTGCAAAATGCTGATCGAAAATACCACAGTCAAAGCAAATCTTATTGGCTTTAAAACACGTAGCTCCAGTGTGACCTTTCGTTTACAGTAGACACAAAAATCGGATTTCTTTGAAGAAGAGTCGGAAAAAGTATTCTGTTTAAAGGGAGTAGCGGAGACCCAAGATATTACACCCCCCCTCGTACGTGGCTACCCCTTCCTCTTTTCGATCCACCTCGACCCCTGGGAGAAGCGATTCGACTATGTATCAAACTATAGCTAGACCCACACGAAGACGATTGCTCCTTCTGAGCTGTTCCTCTAAGAGCATGTACGAAGCCCTTCCAGCATGAACTTGAAACCATGAAGTTCAGCCTTTTGATATGTGACAGTCTCGTCGATGGGCAACTCAAAAATCGTCTTGATGTAACCAGGGGTAAGCAAATCAGAATTAATATTGGCAATTTTCTGCCTAATTTCGTCAAATCTATTCAAGAATTCAATAGCTTTCTCCGCTTTAGGGTCGAAGTGAATCGAATTAAACTCTTGTACTAAACGTTTGAGTTGAAACTTAGAGGCAGGATCACAGATATAGTGTAACTAACCATTATCATTTTTGATTGATCAAATCCTGCACACAAATCTTGGAAATACTGGAAAGTTACTCAAGAATAAAATACCTGAACTTTTTCCTAGCAATTTACTTTATCTTTTTCCGAGAAATCACCAGGTGCCGATTCAGAAGGGTCCAGTCACCTTGTTTTGAAAAACACCATTATTTAAGATTTCATCATTTGGTTGCCGGTTTTCTGTTTGAATCTGCTTGACACAGCTTGGCGTAAGATGAAGCTTCAGCTTGATTCTTGGCACTTATTCATTCAGTGTTCGAGTTTGTAATCTTTCAATTAGAATCGAAATTCACGGGACTGCCCGCGTTAACATTTTGGTTTGTCAGCTGAAGAGCTACGAATGGTTTGAATCAGCATCAGGCGTTCCGAAGCGCATATCCCAGTCGGGGTACAACTGATGGATAATCCTATGCATGCATTAGGAATCTGTCGTGGTTAAGAGCAATATGACACCATAAATTCGAGAATTGTCTGACTTCACATGACACAACATTATTTGTTGTCTCACGTTGGATCAATTACGGTAAAAAAATTCTCATTCTGAGTTAAGCCCTCAAATCCTCACGTTTTTTCATTAATTAGCTGTCCAAATTACCCTTTTCTTACTTTTCATCTTATACTAGTGGATGAATTCTCTAGTCAGCCAAATTATGGTTTTCCACCTAAACATTCACCTATTTACTTTAGATATTACGGCAATTACTATACTGCGATAATGCATAACTAGCTGGGTTAGAGCAAGAATAATCTTATCAAACTTGGGGGGGCCTCCTTCACTTATGAGCTACCTAAATTCATATTGAATTCCAGAGTGTATTGTACTAGTCATCCAAAGAAAACAATACCAACGATCTACCCAGATTTCTGTGTTCCATGTTCCAGGTGCGGGTTGCGATCAGGTGAAATTCTTTAGGTCTGTAAATTTCTAAGGTGGATTTTCATATTAGATCTTGTTTTACCTAGACTTTTACCTTGCAACGTAATCGAAAATTACTTGTTACATTAATTTATTAGGGGAAGTGCACTTTCCCTACGGAGACGAAGAATCCGAGGCGTCGTTTGCTCGATGAAGCATGTCTCCGACCACTATCTTCATTAATTTCGATTTGTTCTGATATATATCCATATACGTTGCACATATATATATGTACTATATATATATTAAATATATATGTATTATAGTTATATTGCAGTATTCCTAAGGAGGCTCCAGAATAGGGAAGTCATCTTCTTGGGACACTGGTTGTTCAGAGTAAATTCACTAGTTTGAGTAATGACTGTTATTGAACAACAAGAGGACAATCTTAACACAATCTTCACTCTAACTGATCTTCTCTATTGCGTCGTTCCCTTCTTAGGCGAGGGCGTCCCCACAAAGTGATTTCAACCTCAGGTATTCGGAGGGTAGATCCAGGCCACGACAATCGCGTCCCGAAAAGCCTTAACAATCGGGTCGCGTACACTAGAAGTAAACACAAACTGTCCAACTTGGACAACAAATGATCAAGAAAAATAAGGTTCAGCTATAAAGTACGCCAATCAATAGATCAGTTTCATATAATCAACCCTAGGTAGAGTTTATGACAGTGATCGGAAATCTCCGTTTGACAAATAGGCCATAATTCTATGACGCTAACTGTTATAGACGCATTACTCGCATTGTCTGACACCCTGTGAACCTGTTCACAATTTCACAAAAGTGGCGCATTCTGATATTGCAGACTCCTAACATCCACTGTAGACACGTAAAACATCCACATATCCCTTCATACTTAAAGGTGAATCTATAGAAAAATAAGGCACATCTCGTCCAATCTTGATCGTTTCATAATAATCTGTACCCTCAGGGGGTGAGGTTGTGTATCGCTCTACAGTGAATCGGTAAATTTTCCCGTTTTCAAATATTGAAGCTCTAAATTTTTTAGATTATATAAATTATTAGAACACAACTACTACTATTATTATACGAATCCGGTTGCTAGCGACTTGAGAAGCTCTTAGAAATAAAGACATTTTTATTTTTATTAGGTTCGTTTGTGTGGGGGCAAAATGGCGTGGATGATAGGGAGTTTGTGTTCTTCCCGTAATTTTCTACCCGTGTACGCAAAAAGACTGAAATACCAACTGCGCATGCGCGAATTTACGTGTCAACGCATAGAACTACGCGTGTACGGGAAAGAAGCCCACCGATATACTTAGGCGTATAGGGATTCGCTGGAATCCCGCGTCCTACATGTAGTCGTCATAACCTGACACAAAGGTGACCGTTTTAAGAGTTCAGCTTAGTTAACACGTTCCGAGCAGCGCCGATTTTGGTGGAAACTCCTTGTGACGGGAGAAAGGTTTTTTCGAGAGAAAGGCGCGAAATGAAAGGGCGCGAAAATGTTACTGAACGGGGGCCTTGATATCAATGGGGAACGAAACGGAACGCATTCTTTTGGAGGATTATTTTGAAAATACTCAGTTGTAATTACTTTATCTGAGGAGGGTGTGATGAATTCTACCTTATCCTCTGAAAATAGAACATTGAGTAACCTTACGAACTAAAAACTAGTGATTCGATAAGCCCGGAGTTTACAGAACATCTTTCAACATAGAGATTCCGCTTACCTTCAGACATTGTGAAAGTAGAGCCATGTATGTATTTGGCGCTCGCTAAAAAATTTAACTGTGCTTACGACCTGTTCCTCTTCATTCCCCATTGTAACCCAGACTTGCGCTTTTTCATCCCCTTTACAAGAACCAACAATCGCGAAAACAGAGTCTGGGTGGTTCTTAAATTCCTGAGCCAGCCTTTTTGCTTGACCTAAATTCATCGTAAAAAGCTTCGGCTTTTTAGAAACAAATGAGGTCCTGGTAGGATTTGAGTGCAAGGCCGCCTTGGAGGTTATGGGAATTTCAGTTTTGGAAGGAGGAATTCGGACATTTGTAGGGTTAGGACATTCGTTTGCAAAATGCTGATCGAAAATACCACAGCAAAGCAAATCTTATTGGCTTTAAAACACGTAGCTCCAGTGTGACCTTTCGTTTACAGTAGACACAAAAATCGGATTTCTTTGAAGAAGAGTCGGAAAAAGTATTCTGTTTAAAGGGAGTAGCGGAGACCCAAGATATTACACCCCCCCTCGTACGTGGCTACCCCTTCCTCTTTTCGATCCACCTCGACCCCTGGGAGAAGCGATTCGACTATGTATCAAACTATAGCTAGACCCACACGAAGACGATTGCTCGCTTCTGAGCTGTTCCTCTAAGAGCATGTACGAAGCCCTTCCAGCATGAACTTGAAACCATGAAGTTCAGCCTTTTGATATGTGACAGTCTCGTCGATGGACAACTCAAAAATCGTCTTGATGTAACCAGGGGTAAGCAAATCAGAATTAATATTGGCAATTTTCTGCCTAATTTCGTCAAATCTATTCAAGAATTCAATAGCTTTCTCCGCTTTAGGGTCGAAGTGAATCGAATTAAACTCTTGTACTAAACGTTTGAGTTGAAACTTAGAGGCAGGATCACAGATATAGTGTAACTTTTCCATTAATTCCTTAGGATTGATCAAATCCTGCACCAAATCTTGGAAATACTGGGAAAGTTACTCAAGAATAAAATACCTGAACTTTTTCCTAGCAATTTCTTTATCTTTTTCCGAGAAATCACCAGGTGCCGATTCAGAAGGGTCCAGCACCTTGTTGTTAAGTCTGCTTTTCATAACAGTCCATTATTTTTAAGAGAATTTCATCCATTTTCGGGGCCTTTTCGCCCGGATTTTCCTTTTGAATTCTGTTTGACAGCTTGGCGTAAGACACTGAAGCCCTTCTAGCTTGATTTGGCTTGGCTTGATTATTTGGAACATTCAGTGTTTCAGTTTTGCGGAGTTTTTGTAATTCTTTTGCAATTATGCAATCGATAATCAGCGGGATGCTGTTTCCCGCTTGTTATTTTGGTGGTTGATCAGCTGTAAGAGCTACGAATTTCTTCAGCATCAGTGCCTTCCGAAGCGCATATTCACGCACGTCGGGGTTTTTTACAAAATGTCTTTGGATGTGATTAAATCCTATAGACAGCATTGAGGAATCTGTCTTCGGTTTTCTAACGGCTCAATATGACACCACTATAGATTCTAATTGTCTTAATCGCTATAAATATTTTCTTTCACGTTGGATCAACTTAGGATAACATGAAAGGGGGAGGTACATTCATGGTTATTAGTGCCAGTTCTTCGATCGCTCACGTTTTTTTTAATTAACTGCATCCAGTACCTTGAGCCCTTGATTCTGTAGCGTTATAATTTCATCTTTCTGGATGTAGGATGTAATCCTCTAGTCCACCTACTTTATGGCTCTGTATTCCTCATGCTAAACCATTGATCTTCTTAGTTTAGTGTTAGAAATATCACAGGCAATTTACCTTACTGCGATTAAGTGTCTAAAGCTGTGGGCTATATGGCGAGAGATAATCTTTAATCAAACTGTGGAGGTGGGGACCTTCTCTTTCCAGCTTATGAGCTATCAAATTCTGAATTCACAGAGTGATATGTATAGTACTCACAGACACCAACGTCTACACCAATTTCTTGTGTTAGATATGCCACGTTCCGACTTCAGAATATTCTGTACTAAGTATCGTCGTAAATATTCTAAAAAGGTATTATTCATATTAGTCTAGGTTTTTAAACTCGATTTTACCTTGCATACGTAATCGTGTCAAAATTTACTTGTATACATTTATATTTATTCAGGTCACTTCCGCCGGAGAAAGAATCCGTGGCGTCGTTTAGCTGATGTGCATATCTCTCGTTAATAATTTCATTCATTTCGATTTCGTTCTGTAAAACATATCATTACTGCACATATTTATATATATATATATAAATATATTTTTAATATTATATATTATATTTATATATATATATATATATATATAAGTATATAATTAATCATATATGTGTCAGTATTCAGATAAATAGTCATTTCTTGGAAATGGTTGAAGTATTCATGTGAATAAACTGAGATACCCAAAGATCATGGTTAACTCAATGCCTTCACTCTAAACTGAATCCTTGACTTCTTTAGTTAGTCTTAGTACGAGATTCTGTACTCCCAATATTAGTTCATTAATCCTATTTCATGGGAGGATTTTCGGCGTAAGTGAGTCTTCAACCATGGGTACTTGGAGTGGATAGATCCTTAGACACATATCACTCCCTTGAAAAGCTTAATAACCGGGTCGCGTACACGAGTAAAACACAACTTCCACAACTTACATACATGTCTATAGAAAAATAAGGTTCAAGCCGTATAAAGTAGCGCCAATCAATACGATCAAGTTCATATAATCAACTAGGTACGAGTTTATGAAGTGACTCGGAAATCTCCGTTCTGATCAAATAGGCCCCATATCCTTATGAGTTAGAGCGCTTATACGACGCCAGTTACTCGCATTTCTTGACATCCCACTTCAATCCTGCATTCAGCAATTTTACATCAAAAGGTTGGGATTCATGATGATTTGCACATTAATCCTTAACATCCAGCTGTAGGGATTCCGCAGTTAAAACTATTCACGTTACGCAGTCATCCCTCTCATAACAATCTAAAGGTGAATCTATAAGAAAAAATCAAGGGTTCACATCTCGTCCAGATCTTGATCGTTTCATAATAATCTGTACCCTCAGGGGGTGAGGTTGTGTATCGCTCTACAGTGAATCGGTAAATTTTCCCGTTTTCAAATATTGAAGCTCTAAATTTTTTAGATTATATAAATTATTAGAACACAACTACTACTATTATTATACGAATCCGGTTGCTAGCGACTTGAGAAGCTCTTAGAAATAAAGACATTTTTATTTTTATTAGGTTCGTTTGTGTGGGGGCAAAATGGCGTGGATGATAGGGAGTTTGTGTTCTTCCCGTAATTTTCTACCCGTGTACGCAAAAAGACTGAAATACCAACTGCGCATGCGCGAATTTACGTGTCAACGCATAGAACTACGCGTGTACGGGAAAGAAGCCCACCGATATACTTAGGCGTATAGGGATTCGCTGGAATCCCGCGTCCTACATGTAGTCGTCATAACCTGACACAAAGGTGACCTGTTTTAAGAGTTCAGCTTAGTTAACCGTTCCGAGCAGCGCCGATTTTGGTGGAACTCCTTGTGACGGGAGAAAGGTTTTTTCGAGAGAAAGGCGCGAAATGAAAGGGCGCGAAAATGTTACTGAACGGGGGCCTTGATATCAATGGGGAACGAAACGGAACGCATTCTTTTGGAGGATTATTTTGAAAATACTCAGTTGTAATTACTTTATCTGAGGAGGGTGTGATGAATTCTACCTTATCCTCTGAAAATAGAACATTGAGTAACCTTACGAACTAAAAACTAGTTATTCGATAAGCCCGGAGTTTACAGAACATCTTTCAACATAGAGATTCCGCTTACCTTCAGACATTGTGAAAGTAGAGCCTTGTATGTATTTGGCGCTCGCTAAAAAATTTAACTGTGCTTACGACCTGTTCCTCTTCATTCCCCATTGTAACCCAGACTTGCGCTTTTTCATCCCCTTCACAAGAACCAACAATCGCGAAAACATAGTCTGGGTGGTTCTTAAATTCCCGAGCCAGCCTTTTTGCTTGACCTAAATTCATCGTAAAAAGCTTCGGCTTTTTAGAAACAAATGAGGTCCTGGTAGGATTTGAGTGCAAGGCCGCCTTGGAGGTTATGGGAATTTCAGTTTTGGAAGGAGGAATTTGGACATTTGTAGGGTTAGGACATTCGTTTGCAAAATGCTGATCGAAAATACCACAGTCAAAGCAAATCTTATTGGCTTTAAAACACGTAGCTCCAGTGTGACCTTTCCGTTTACAGTAGACACAAAAATCGGATTTCTTTGAAGAAGAGTCGGAAAAAGTATTCTGTTTAAAGGGAGTAGCGGAGACCTAAGATATTACACCCCCCCCTCGTACGTGGCTACCCCTTCCTCTTTTCGATCCACCTCGACCCCTGGGAGAAGCGATTCGACTATGTATCAAACTATAGCTAGACCCACACGAAGACGATTGCTCACTTCTGAGCTGTTCCTCTAAGAGCATGTCACGAAGCCCTTCCAGCATGAACTTGAAACCATGAAGTTCAGCCTTTTGATATGTGACAGTCTCGTCGATGGACAACTCAAAAATCGTCTTGATGTAACCAGGGGTAAGCAAATCAGAATTAATATTGGCAATTTTCTGCCTAATTTCGTCAAATCTATTCAAGAATTCAATAGCTTTCTCCGCTTTAGGGTCGAAGTGAATCGAATTAAACTCTTGTACTAAACGTTTGAGTTGAAACTTAGAGGCAGGATCACAGATATAGTGTAACTTTTCCATTAATTCCTTAGGATTGATCAAATCCTGCACCAAATCTTGGAAATACTGGGAAAGTTACTCAAGAATAAAATACCTGAACTTTTTCCTAGCAATTTCTTTATCTTTTTCCGAGAAATCACCAGGTGCCGATTCAGAAGGGTCCAGTACAAAAACACATTCTTAAGTTTCAAATTGTGGTTCTGTTGAATCTGAGCTTCAGTGAACTCATTTCCACTATCATATTAGGATCTTCAAGTAACACGACCGGATGGTTCACTAGAGCTACGATATGGTTCTGAACAGATAGGCGTTCCTGAACATACCCAGTCGGGGAAACTGGAGGAATCCTATCAGCAGCATTAGGATTTCGGGAAGAGCAAGACAATATAGGATTCGAGGTTGGGTCTGACTTCACCAGTCGGGACAGCGAGACATATTTGTTGTTCAAGTTGGATAACTTTGACTGTAGTAAACCAAAATTTACCTCCATCTGAGACTTAAAGCCCTCCAAATACCTCACAGAAATTTTAATTCATATAATTTAGCTGTCCAAATACCCTTTTCAATTCTTTTCATTTATACATAAAGTCCGATAAATTCTTAGTCAGGCCTAAATTATGGTTTTCCACCTTGATTTCATTTAGAATTACGGCAATTATAATAACTACAGAAAAATCTAATCTAGGGGTAAGCACAAGAATAATATAAATTGGGGGAGGCCTCCCAGGCTTATGAGCCTATAAATTCATAGAATTCACAGAGTCGTATATGTACTAGTACACACAAAAGAAAACAAACCAACGATTACCCAGATTTCTGTGTTATGTTGCCAGGGCGGTTGGCCGACCTTCAAAATTCTTATAAGTATCTGTAAATAATTCTAAAAAGGTAGGATTATTCATATTAGATCTAAGGTGTTTTAAACCTACGACTTTTGACCTTGCAACGTAATCGTGTTAAAATTTACTTGTTACATTTATATTTATTCATGGGGGTGCACTCCCCGGAGACAAGATATCCGATGTGCGTCTTTAGCTCCGTCATAAAGAAAAGCATGATCTCCGACCACTATCTCATTAATTTCTGATTTGTTCTGATATATATATATATATAATATATATATATATATATATATATATATATATATATATATATATGTGCAGTATTCCTCAGGAGGCTCCAAAATAGGGAAGTCATCTTCTTGGGACATGGTTGTTAAGTAAATTCACTGTTTGAGTAATGACTGTATTGAACAACAAGAGGACGATAGGTATAACACAATGCCTTCACTCTAACTGATCCTTCTCTATTGCGTCGTTCCCTTTTTCTATATGGCGATGGTGGCGCCTCCCCACAGTGAGTCCTTCAACCTCAGGTAGCTTTCGGAGGGTCAGGATCCCACACGGCCAACCCTGACAATCGGACGTCCTCGGACGAAAGCCCTGTAACGAACGGGGATTCGCCGTACACAAAGTAAAGCACAAACTGTCCAACTTGGACAACATGTCAAGAAAAATTATAGGTTCAAGGGCCGTATAAAAGATAGGCCAAAGCAATAGACAAGCAATAATCAACTAGGATAATCGATTTATGAAGGTGCACTGGAAATCATCCAGTGTCTGACACCAATAGGCGCGCCATATCCCTCATGACGTCTAACGCCCTTCAATAGACCATAATAACAATACGCATTGTCTGACACCCACTGGTGCAATGCCTGTTCACAATTTTACACAAAAGTGGCGCATCATGATGATTGCCAATGTCTAACATCCACTGATGCATTGCAACATATGATGTCTGACGCCGTTAGTAGTTATCACCATACAGAAAGTGTCTGACGCTGCTTTTGAGCGCACTTTCCCACAATATTGCCAACATAGAATTTGAGCGCGTTGATTAGGTACCAATCAACGTCTGACGCTCTTCACAACTAGAAACACAGATTCTCTGTACCGCTACCGGAGCCATGCAACACAAACACAATGTATGACGACATGATGTTCTAGCATGGGGCCATAATGGAACACGGACACAGAGAAATTCACTAGATATCCAAGAAAACTTTATTATTCTTATTTTAATTATTTTGTAACATCAATAATCAAAAGCTTGTCGAGTGCCTTGTCCTTTAACTTGATTAATAGACTGAGTCAGTAACAAATTTACAAATCTGAATTGTCATTTAAATCATCATCCTCACTCGAGGAATACGTATCTAGGTTGAAATCATCAGGGGCCTTGCGTACTCTCTCATGAGGGTACTTGTACGTACGATTAGATGATAATGATTTTAACAGATATCTATCATTATCAAGAACTTCCATTATTTGAAAGGGCCCTCTATACTTGGGGTCCAGTTTAGTTTGATTACGTTCTTCATTCTTGATAAAGACATAATCTCCCACAGAATGTCTTTTTACTTTTGCTTTAGTCTTATTAAACTGCTCAGCACTATAACGGGCTGAAGCTTCAATATTTCGAAATGCTTTAGCTCGCAATTCCTCAATGTTCACATCTGCTGGTTCCACTATATCATCACTCACAGAAACAACACCCATAGGTTTAGCAATCTTTCCCAGCATTAGCTCAATAGGTGAAGCTTTAGTTACTCGATTCTGTGTGCAATTGAGAGCCAATTGCACATCTGGTAATGCATCTTGCCAAGACCTATTTTCATCAGTTTCGGCGGCCGTTAACAAATTCTTTAAAGTAGACATAACTCTCTCTACTTGACCGTTGGCACGGCTTGCACCTGTGGCGACTAAATGTAGGTCAATTTGGTTCAATGCACAAAATTGTTTGAAATCTTTCCCTATAAAACTCCTACCTTGGTCGGCGATGAGGCGCTTGGGCACCCCGAAAAGAGATATTCCAATTTTCACAGCTCTTATACAGTTGGCTGAATCCAAAGAAAATGAATGAACTAACAAGACGAATTTAGTAAAACCATCAATTAACACCACCACATACTCTTTTACATCATTTTTCCCACTTAACTTCCCAGAAATGTCAATGTGAACAGTGTGCCAAGGAATGCTTGACTTAGGAATCGGGTGAAGCTCTATTTGCTTTCTCCCAGAATCAGTTTTTGAAACTTGACATGTGATGCAATTTTTAACAAAATTTCGAACGTATTTGGACATTCCTTCAAACCAGTAGAGTCCGTAAAGTTTTTCGACAGTTTTGTCCCATCCCAAGTGCATAAGTGAATCATGCACATTGTATACAATGGACCAACGGAATTTTCGGGGAATTACAGGCAAACAACGGGTACGACCATTTCGTTGGACTTTTCTACAAAGAATCCCTTTCCTAAGTTCATATGTTTGTCGAATGGTTTCGTCTAGTTTTTGATCGGATATTTTCTTTAAAAGTTCTCCTATTTCATCATCACGTTGTTGGGCAACCTTCAGCCAATCGTGAGAGAGATTAGTGAGATCGATCCGCTTTTGTTCACTACGTAAGTCATGAATTGGAATTTGTAATGACGCAGAAGATAATATGTCAGTGGTATGGTCAACTGTGGTTTGATTTATTTTAGCTGGTTGAATTTCTACTTGCTCCTCTGACAGTGATAGGATGTCTAGAAAAATAATCAACGTGAGCCATCCGTTTTCCTTCACGGTATTCCAGTTTGAAATTGAAAGACTGTAAAAATGCCCACCAACGCTGAACGCGAGGGTTAAGATCTTGCTTGTTTTGGGATGCCTTCAGGGATAAACAGTCTGTTACCACTGTAAAGAAACGACCTTGCAAAAAGCTATGAAAATGGGAAATGGATTCAACTACCGCCAATGTCTCGAGATCGTAGGAATGATATTTAGCTTGGGTGGGGGTAGTTCTTTTACTAAAATATGCGACAACTCGCGGTTTCCGATCTACAATGTGTAATAAAATTGATCCAAAACCAACAGACGATGCGTCACAATGTAACTCGATAGGGTAGTCCGGATTAAAGATCATAAGCACTGGTTCACTCGTGAGGCGATTAATAATATGTTGTCGGATCTTTTCATGTTCAGGAAGCCATATAATTTTTGAATTATTTGAATTTGATTGAGAACTTGTTAATTGAAATAAAGGAGCCATTATTCGTGAGAAGTTTGATATAAATTGGCGAAAATATGACGCCAACCCAATGAATTGCCGCAAAGAAGTTATGCTGTTTGGTGGGGGAAGAGATAGAAGAGCCTCCACCTTTTGAGAATTAGGTCTTATTTCCCCTTCTGAGACGTCATAACCCAAAAAATCAACCCTTTTTATTACAAACTTACATTTGGAAAAATTCAGAGTGAATCCAGCTTCAGTTAGGACTTTCAGTGTTATGTTTAGGCGTTCAAGAGCTTGTTCTTCAGAGTCAGCAATTAGAAGGAGATCGTCCATAAAAGCTACAACAAATTCATGAGCCAATGGACCTAATGCAGACATAACAGCTCGGGAAAAACACGCAGGGGCGTTGCGGAGGCCAAATGGGACTGTTAAATATTCCCATTGACCATCCTGTGTGACAAAAGCGGTTTTCTCTATAGAATCCGGATGGAGAGGAATTAAATGAAAACCAGAAGCCATGTCAAGACGGCTGAAAAATTTAGTCCCAGCTAATCGGGAAATCTGGTCAGAAATTAAGGGAAGTGGGTACTTTTCTGGAACTGTGATAGAATTTAAAGCGCGGTAGTCCACACACATTCTATATCCACCAGATTTTTTCGGCACCAATAGAACTGGGCTTGAAAATGGAGATTTACTTGGGCGGATCACATTTGCCGCTTCAAGCTCTTCTATTCTTTCTCTTATAATTTTTCTTTGTTCGGGACCTACACGGTAAGGGCGCCTTTGAATGATTTTAGATGGGTCAGTTAATCGAATAATCATTTCGCCAGTGGTTACTCGAGAGTGAGGTATACCATTACAGACAAATTTTCGATAGGTTTCTAAGATCGAGATCAGTTTAGACTTCAAATGAGGAGATATATCAGAATCTATGTGAGCAAATGAAATGTCATTATCGGCAACTCCAACTGAGGCGACAAAATTGAAAGTCGATTCTTCAAGTTCGACACAACTAGCTAGATCAACCTTAGAAATTGGGGCATTTATGTCATCTCTGTGAGTAGTGACACCGTGGTCAGCATTGACTATAGTAAAACTTGTACAATTTTCTGTATTAGTTTGAACGTCTACCATATCGTGATATGTTTTAATTTCACATTTGTTGGATGAAAGCAATACTTTCAAACAATTAACCAGAATTTCACGTCCAATTACAATTGAATTACTGAGGTATTCGTCAGGGACGAGATGAAATAAAATTTTAATTTTGATGTCATCTAACATTACGTCACAATCTAATTGCACATTACACGAAATTTGTGATTTTCCAATACCACTAAGAATAACATGTTTGTGGATTATAACACCAGTAAAATTGTGGCTCATGGTAAATGTAATAAGTGAGCATTCGGCTCCAGAATCAAACATATAAGGAAATAACACTTTGTTACATTATCAAACAACATTCCGCTAAAGGTTCTATAGCAAGTCACGAATCAATTTATTAATTTGTTGTATAATTATATTATTTTTCCTTATGTTTAATATAGATTCTTAGAACCTGAAGCTTTCTTTCGACCGATGAGGATTTCATTTGGCAATTGCGATGTTATGAACATTGTCATCTAGAATTATAGATTTGGAGTAACTTCGACGTCAGAAGATGTCAATGTAACAAAATATGATAAAAAGTAAAATAATGTCAAAAAATATACATCAAAAGTTCCTATTGCAAAACACAAATTCATTAACAAATCTATTGTAAAAATCAAACCTTTCTAATTTATTAAATAAAATAGAAAGACCCAATTCATACAGAAAACTGATGAAGAACCCGCGTTTTTGCAATAGGAACTTCCCATGTAAGTCGTTTGACAATATTGCACTTCTTATCGAATGAAATTAAATTTTATTTTCAACTTAAAATATAAAGCGTTTCAATAACCCAGTAAACGCACACGATGAGCGTATAATAAAATAGAGGACAACAATAAAATTCAGGTGGTGGTTGGGTCATCTTGAAAACAGGAGTTGTACGAGGGGTGTTAGAGCGTTGTGAGAAGTTGAATGAAGGACGAGGGGTTTGAAATTCCTCATCCACAGACATACTGAGTAGAGGCGATTCGACGGTCTGACGTGCTGCTTCTGGTGGTACATCCATCAGGGTTTCATTGGATGTTCTTCCTGCATCAGTCTCCTTTTTACACTTTTCGGTTTTGCAGTGTCAAGGGCCTTTGCACCAAACATAACAACTCCAGGAGCCACCCTGATAATGGGAACTGGAAGTTTGCTGTGGGAGGCTGATGGTTGTTTGCTCGGGCCAAGATGCTGAGCAGGTGCCGCAGTCTGGGACTGCAGTTTTGGTTTGCAGCTCTTAGTTTTAGGTACTAAGGTAGCTGGAGGAGGGGCACGCCATGGCGCGACTCTGGATCGTTTAGAAGCCTCTTGATAGCTTTTGAAAGGCGAAAACCCTGTATGTTTTACCCGAATGTAGTTGTTGAACGGGGGTCTGCTTTTTTAACCTCTTTCTTGGTCAGAGCTTGTCTCTTTTTCCGCTCTTGAAGTTTCTGAGAGGCTTCAGATTTCACCCCCTGAGCTCTTACCGCAGCTCGAGTACGCAGTCGAGGTCCTGGTTCGCCAACTGAATCTGGCGTGACCTCATCTGATAAAAGTCCTGTCTGACGCCTTTCATCAATTACAGATTGCCTCAAAGTTTTTCTCCTCAATTTAATATCATTTCTTCTAGAATCCAATCGGCCTGCCATTGTTCATTCACGGTTAATCGAAAGAATTCTGAAAATTACATCCCCACGTCAACAACTCGCTGAATCGGATTCCGCTGATGGCCAACGTGTGGAATTCACTCCTCATCTCCTGAATTCTACTAATAGGGTGACTTCCGAACAACATAGTTATGTTTGATTCTATAGGATGTCATTTTCACCTCTTGAAACGGTGAATTTAGGATAAAAGCTACATAAATCAGAAGAAAACGGTAAATGACTCTAAAAGGGATTCCAACTCCACACCTTTCAAAACTCCACGCCCCTCTCAAAAATTACAACGAATAGGTTTCTTCGATGAATTTAAAAACAGGATACTTTTTAAAAGACACGAAATGGGTGCGTTTTTGCAATAGGAACTTCCCATGTAAGTCGTTTGACAATATTGCACTTCTTATCGAATGAAATTAAATTTTATTTTCAACTTAAAATATAAAGCGTTTCAATAACCCAGTAAACGCACACGATGAGCGTATAATAAAATAGAGGACAACAATAAAATTCAGGTGGTGGTTGGGTCATCTTGAAAACAGGAGTTGTACGAGGGGTGTTAGAGCGTTGTGAGAAGTTGAATGAAGGACGAGGGGTTTGAAATTCCTCATCCACAGACATACTGAGTAGAGGCGATTCGACGGTCTGACGTGCTGCTTCTGGTGGTACATCCATCAGGGTTTCATTGGATGTTCTTCCTGCATCAGTCTCCTTTTTACACTTTTCGGTTTTGCAGTGTCAAGGGCCTTTGCACCAAACATAACAACTCCAGGAGCCACCCTGATAATGGGAACTGGAAGTTTGCTGTGGGAGGCTGATGGTTGTTTGCTCGGGCCAAGATGCTGAGCAGGTGCCGCAGTCTGGGACTGCAGTTTTGGTTTGCAGCTCTTAGTTTTAGGTACTAAGGTAGCTGGAGGAGGGGCACGCCATGGCGCGACTCTGGATCGTTTAGAAGCCTCTTGATAGCTTTTGAAAGGCGAAAACCCTGTATGTTTTACCCGAATGTAGTTGTTGAACGGGGGTCTGGCTTTTTTAACCTCTTTCTTGGTCAGAGCTTGTCTCTTTTTCCGCTCTTGAAGTTTCTGAGAGGCTTCAGATTTCACCCCCTGAGCTCTTACCGCAGCTCGAGTACGCAGTCGAGGTCCTGGTTCGCCAACTGAATCTGGCGTGACCTCATGTTTCCCTATTGCATTGTTTTCGGATCAATAATAGGGTGCGCGCTTGCGCTAACGTCAGATTCTAACGTCGATTTTTTACGATCTATCGGTCCGATTATGTTCAAACTTGGAGGGTAGTAGGGTAGAGGCCGGATGATGCGCCGCGAGTGGTCGCGGAAGGTAGGGGGGATATAAGAGCGCATGGGAGCGGAACCAGTATCCACAAAGCATGTACCTAGCAAATCAACAAAATCTTTTATTGTTGAAAATGATATAACTGCGTTAATCTGTGAAAATTGCTACGAAATTGTTATTGAAGAAGGAAGCTGGTTTGACCCCCGCTTTCCGATCCAAATTTACAAGACGAACAATAGCCGAAAATGCGGATTCATTGAGTACCTATAAGAAAGTTCGACCACATGTATCGGTAGGTATCAACATAATATAATTGATCAAATAATAAGAACATGTATAAGCTTGTAAATATTCAAGTAGGCATTGCGTAGGTACCTACGTGCCACCATATAGTAAAGCATTGTTACACATTTTAATGACATTTCAAATTTTATTTAAATGATTCTTTTCCATAAAATTCAAGAATTGAAACATTCTCTGGAGAACTGACGCTGAAAAACGCATGAAAAGTAACTTTTTCGACAAGAGTAAGAAAACGTTCCACACATTCCTTAGCTCAAACAAAGTGGTATGGTGATAAATTGCCATTTTGGAGTTCGTATTTACTCAAGGCAGGACCCACTTTTGAGAGTTGACAACCGAAAGCACTCAACCAAAAATATGTATGTAATAATTACCTCAAACAATGAAGCATTTGAAGTGCAAGGTACACAGAGAGAGTTCGTTCGATTGAATCTAGCCTCATCTGCGCTGTTCTCTTTTTTTCAATCAACATTAAGTACAAATTTTCAAGATTTTTTAGCTGAGTTTCTATAATTTGTCTTCCACTACAAGTGGGGCGTCTATTGGTTCATAGTGTTTTAAGGTAATCGCCGCAGATATTTTAGTCACAGTTTTGCTTTAGTGTCAGACCCTGTGAAAGCATGAAAGGCAGGTAACACCGCTGTAGCTGTGTGGCATAAGCTTTCAGCAACGATGTAGCAGACCCCTAGATCCGTGACTTTCCACTTTGTCTCTGGTTTCCGAGTACTATCTATCACGATTCACTGGGCCAAGTTCTGTGCACTCGCTATATACTCGTAGAAATGAACTAATGTTTTTAGGGATTTTCTACGTGGGTTAGCTGTTTTTACTCATTTACTTTCGTAGCCTTTCGCTCATAATTTGGACTCAAAATATTTTATGGAAAATTCATCGTACCTGTCAAAAACAAAAGCAATCCTGTGAACATGCGAGGAAAAATTAATGAAAAGTGATGTATTGAAAATTACACGTTTTTGTGTTGGCAGTTCACTATTGGGACAAAGTGAAATGACACGGCTCCAATGGTTTATGGTTGAATATCAAAACCACTCGTGATTGGTTGCCGCACCGTTGCTTATAGCTTAGGCCGCTCAGCTTCAGCGGTGTTACCTGCCCTTAAGCTTTCACAGGAAAAACACAAAAGCAAATTTGTGACGAAATAATGGACGCCTCAGCCCCACTCGGACTTGGGAGACGAATAACAGACATCTTAAAAATCTAGGCAGATTGTATTCAACGTTGATTGGAAAAAATAGAACAGTCAGAAAAGGCTAGATTTAATTTCCTGACGAAATCTTTTGGTATAATAATAAACTTTTTCCGTGAACCTTGCACTTCAGACGCTTTCCATCTTGATTATCTGAGGGCATTTCTACAAACACATTTGGTTGAGAGCTTTTGATCGTCAACACTCAAAATTGGATCCTGCCGCTTTTGAATAAATGAAAAATCAAAAACGGCAATTTATCACCTCGTTTCGTAACGCAATCAACAATCCCATACCACCTTGTTAGTGCAAAGGAATGTATGATGGAACGGTCGATTGCACTTATCGGAAAAGTGATGTTTCGCGCTTTGTACTGCGTCAGCGCTCCAAAGAATGTTTCAATTATCAAATTTTGTGGATAAGAATAATATTCATAGAATTTTAAGATGTTACTAAAATGTATAACAATGCTTCAAGAAATGTCGGTATGTAGGTTACCTGTGCAGTGCCTACATGATCGTAGATGCTGTTACTATTTGTTCAATCATGTATTGATACCTATAATTCGACATACCTCGATATACCTATAGTTCGATGGATGTGGTCCAACTTAACTTTACAGGATCTATACATCTGAAGTCAAGATACCTTATGAATGTTTGAGTTGAGATTCAATTCCTTTTGTTTCTTATCGTCAAGTGGTTTGGAATTATTAGTCTCCTTGCCTATTTTTCTCGAGATTTGGGAATTTCAAATGAATGTGATGAATGGTGATGAAAATTAAAAATACCTAAATGATTGTATAGGTAATAATAATGTTAAAAAACCGAAAAATGTCACATTACCTGTCTCTAGTAAATAGAGGAGACAAAAAGTTGATTAAAGAGGTCGGATTGTTTCGATTTTTGTAGTTTTAGGGTCGATATGTATAGTAAAAATCCAAGTGAGCGGATTCCAGTTACTTGGGCGACCTAAGCTATTGCGAAACTGATAAGCAGTAGGTACTAGACATATCCATGATCTTTTGTTTTTCCCATCAAGGGAGAAATTAAAATGCTTGAAAATTTTAATTAGTAATGGACCAATAGCCATTGAAAATAAATGCTTGCATACGACTCTGCAACACATTGGGACATTTTCATGTGTGTTTTCTTATTATTTTCTTATCATTAGGGAAAAAACTGGATTCTAGAGCCACTCAGCTGATCTGTAATCGGTCAGTTGTGTTCAGAAGTCCCTCAAGGGGCTACATACCAAATCTCAGAATCGTGGGATCATTAGGGAAAAAACTGGATTCTAGAGCCAATCAGCTGATCTGAGATCGGTCAGTTGCGTTCAGAAGTCCCTCAAGGGGCTACATACCAAATCTCAGAATCGTGGGATCATTAGGGAAAAAACTGGATTCTAGAGCCACTCAGCTGATCTGGGATCGGTCAGTTGTGTTCAGAAGTCCCTCAAGGGGCTACATATCAAATCTCAGAATCGTGGGATCATTAGGGAAAAAACTGGATTCTAGAGCCACTCAGCTGATCTGGGATCGGTCAGTTGTGTTCAGAAGTCCCTCAAGGGCCCACATACCAAATCTCAGAATCGTGGGATCATTAGGGAAAAAACTGGATTCTAGAGCCACTCAGCTGATCTGGGATCGGTCAGTTGGGTTCAGAAGTCCCTCAAGGGCCCACATACCAAATCTCAGAATCGTGGGATCATTAGGGAAAAAACTGGATTCTAGAGCCACTCAGCTGATCTGGGATCGGTCAGTTGTGTTCAGAAGTCCCTCAAGGGGCTACATACCAAATCTCAGAATCGTGGGATCATTAGGGAAAAAACTGGATTCTAGAGCCACTCAGCTGATCTGGGATCGGTCAGTTGTGTTCAGAAGTCCCTCAAAGGGCTACATACCAAATCTCAGAATCGTGGGATCATTAGGGAAAAAACTGGATTCTAGAGCCACTCAGCTGATCTGTAATCGGTCAGTTGTGTTCAGAAGTCCCTCAAGGGGCTACATACCAAATCTCAGAATCGTGGGATCATTAGGTAAAAACGTCATTTCTGATGGTCATAATCATCGTTGTGGCCACTTGGGACAATTTTCGTGAGCAAGTTTCGTGAGCAATTATTTTCCGTGACGTTTTTTTAGTTTATGTGCAAAAGCAAAGACATCAAAATGTCAAAAACATCGCAACTTTCGAATTGTTTTCTATATTTTTGATCTTACGCCAAAACTAAGCTAGTTAGCAAGGAACGATATATTACTTATGTTCATGACGTTTAAATTCTTCGTAGAATAACCTATTAAAATTTGAAATATGTGTAAGTATCGAAGTCGCAATCGCTTGTAAAAACGGCACTTTTTTCAATTTTGGTGATATGTTTCACTTGACAAGTAGATCAGTGCTCACGAAATGAGTCACATGATATCGCATTTTCTTGAAATGAGATCAGCGGGAAATAGACACTTCCTGCGTCAAATAGGAGACAAAATGGCTTTGGAACTCAATCCTTGCCAAGGACAGACCAGCTGAGCTGGGCACTATACAAAAGGCAGATGGGGGGTATACTGGAAGCTCGGAAGAGACCCTGGAGGAGCTCCTACGGGTGCACATTCCAGGGTCTGCACACATACTCAGTGAAAGCTTTCCACATCAGCATACTGATGACTTCTGCCGTGAAAGGAAAGCCTTGTATGCAGCTTCTGGCAGGATATTTACACCCCATAGAGTTAAATGGGCACTTGGCACATTTAAGCCCTATAAATCTCCGGGCCCGGATGGGATCATCCCAGCCATGCTACAGCATGGAGGGGGGGCTCTCGTGCCGGTGCTGGTTAAGATTTTCAGGGCCAGTTATACGCTGAACCACATCCCTAGGATGTGGAGGAAGGTCAGGGTGGTCTTTATTCCGAAAGCAGGCCGACAGGGCCATGCAAAAGACTACCGCCCCATCAGTCTCATGTCCTTCCTATTGAAAACCATGGAGAAGATTGTGAACCTTGTGATCAGGGAAGAGCAATTAACCCAGATACCACTCCAGGTGGCACAACACGCGTATCAGAGGGGGAAATCTACTGAGGCTGCTCTGAATGAACTAACGGTGTTGATTGACAGGAGTCTGGAGGCCAAAGAAGTAGCTCTCTGCTGCTTTATGGATATAGGTGGAGCATTTGACAATACGTAAATATGACTCCATCATTAAGGCAACAGAGGATCGAGTTGTCGATCCGCAGATCACCAAATGGATACATACCCTGCTGAAGGGCAGGGTTGTATCCTCAGAGTTGGGGGAAGCAATCGTCAGTGCCATTCCAAGTAGGGGATGTCCGCAGGGCGGTGTGCTCTCCCTTCTGTTATGGCTACTCGTGGTAGATAGCCTCCTACAAAAACTCAAAGACAATGGCTTTGAGGTGGTAGGATATACTGACGACATTGTGGTCATTGTCAGGGGCAAGTTCGAGGAGACAGTCCGCGAACGGTTGCAGATGGCGTTGGATGTCGTACAGCAATGGTGCACGGAGGAGGGGCTATATGTGAACCCTGATAAAGTGACCCTTCTTCCGTTCACCAGAAGACGAAAGGTTGACATGCTGTTGACGAATGTCAGACGTTCCGGTCTGTCTGGGAGGCAGGCAGCTTCCCTTCTGCACCAGGGCCAGATACCTGGGAGTCACTTTTGATCAGAAGTTAACCTGAACGCCTCACATTAAGAGGGCCGTGGATAGGGCCATCTTGTTATGGCGTCGGGCCGACGCATGTTAGGGAAGACATGGGGCTTGAGCCCAAAGATAACCATTTGGTTATATACCACAGTGGTCAGACCGATGCTGACCTACGGGGCCCTTGTCTGGTGGACAAAGGTCAGCCAGGCAACGGCTGTGAGTCAGCTGGCAAGGCTGCAAAGGATGGCGTGCATTGGGGTTACAGGCTCCATGCACACGAGTCCTACAGCTGCACTGAAGGACCTTTTGGACCTTCCTCCTCTGCACATCCATGTGAGGAAGGTTGCCTTCCTGCAGGGAGTGAGGTTGTGGAGGAATGGCTTTTTAAAGCGGTAATCTGGGCGTACTCACCATGCCATCTTGAAGGAGGTTGCAGTGGATGAGTCATCGCTCAGTGTTTCCGATCACATGGCAAAGACACGGAACTTTGATCTCCCTTTCAAGGTCTACATTCACAGTAGATCAATGTGGTCGGAAGGGAGGCCCCAATTCGAACGTGGGGCTATAGTGTTCTATACAGATGGCTCCGTCATGAATGGTAGGGCTGGCTCGGGTATTTTTGGCCCACGAACGGAGATTTCAGAATCTCTGGGAACAGTCGCCACCATTTTCCAGGAAGAAATATATGCCATAAGCTCCTGCACTGACAGACTGGTGAGTCGTCAAGTGAATAAAGCAAAAATCTACATTTAATCAGATAGTCAAGCAGCCTTGAAGGCACTAGCTTCTTTCACCATTTTGTCGAAGCTGGTGTGGGAATGCTTGACTAACCTCAAGACCCTTGCCAGGAACAATAAGGTTACCTTGCTGTGGTGTCCAGGGCACCAGGGGGTGGAGGGGAATGAACAAGCTGACGCTCTTGCTAGGAAGGGTGCTGCTTCTCTCCCTGTGGGCCCAGAACCTTTTCTGGCCACTACGGAGAGCTTTCTCCTCGGAGAGCTCACCAAATGGGAGAGTAAGAAGAGGACTGCCCACTGGCTCCACGTCAAGGGCCTGAGGCAGGCGAAACAATTTATTCACTTCTCTATGAAGAGAGCTAAGGAGCTGCTCAGCCTGGGGAGAAGGGAGCTGCGTATGGTTGTGGGGCTCTTAACTGGGCACTGCCCACTTGGATACCATCTCCATAAAATGGGCAAATCAGACTCCACTCTCTGCCGCTTTTGTGGGGCGGAAGACGAGACGGCGAGTCATGTGGTCTGCCATTGCCCTATATTGGCAAGAAATCGCTTCTTGAATTGGGGCAGAACCTCCATCGATCCCCAAGACATTAAGACAAGGGAGATTAAGACTCTCCTCGCTTTTGCCAAAACGTGTTGGGGAAGGATCGACTTCCCAGCTGTGGCTGGCATTGTTGATATGGCGCCAAGCCAGACTGGGGCTGCGACCCAGTAACTTACCGAGTGTGGAGCACTTGGGTCCCAGGCAGTGCCTGATGGCTGGTAGGAGTGCCGGAACCAGGCAGATAGTGCTTGGTTTGTCAGGGCTGTCGGTATCGGGCAGATCTAGTGTCTGGGATGGGGAGGAGGTACGGCCTCCTTCTCCAGCTACAATAGGCCATTACGGCCTCAGTGGCTTAAAAAAAAAAAAAAAAAAAAAAAAAAAAAATTATTGTTGGCCGTAATTTGAGTTATACTCGTATGCATACGAGTTTCTTTTTTATCCCAATCCAATTCAGTGTTTTTGAACGAGGTCCACATTGGCAAACCGGCGATATTCGAGTGGAAGATTTGCATAACTACATACCGACATGTAGGTACATCTGATTCATATTTCGTTCATTTACCAATAAGTCGATTGCAGACCAAAAATTTGTGTTTTTGGACTGCATCTGTAGCAAAGACCTAGCGATACTAAGGTAGCAGACTTGAATTCACGTAACATATCAATAACCTGGTATGATGGGCCACAGTTACAGCGATCTACAAAACAATCGTTTCTGGGCGCTCAAACTCTTATTTTTCAACCACACATGTAACACCCATTCATCTTGAGATAGCAGACGACCATGTTTCAGTTGTCCATGGATGAAAGTGTTATGGGCCGATTGGTTCCCCCTCTAGCTGTTAGTCATATTTTTGCAAATTGAGTTCTGTTCAACTTGTCGCCATCGGTTTTGGACTAGTAGACGTGCATATCTAATACAAACCCAATTGAGTAGGTACTAACAAATTCAATAATTGGTACGTTTCTATAGATCAGTTGCCCCTTTTCAGCCGGGTTCCTAGTGGCTTTGGCGGTTATCACCTGTAACTTGTACATCAGCTGAATTGAAAGATGAGGCGGTGTCGAAGGGGAAAATTAGGCCAGTGCATCGACAGCAAGATTACACCCGTACCAGCGAAATGCTCGGTAGATGTCTCCGCCCTTAAGTTGTGCATGTCCTCATCCGCATTTACACGCAGTTGCGAAGAAGTTGATAAGGGTGGAAGTGCAAGGTGACGCTGATGTTGCAGTAGGCATAAGGAATACGTGTTTAATGCTTGAAAGCAATTTAGATAAAACAGCCGAAATTCCTATGAGTTTGTGGTGAGTTTAAAAGCAAAATAAATTTGTAATTCTCATTCGGCCACAGTACACCAAGCATAGAGTTCTTAAATGTCTCAAAAGTACTTTGATGTCCCTCCTTTTGATTTGACTGTTTCACATATCCTATACTCTTGAACGAGCAATTCTCGTATAATGTATCAGGGGATACATAACCCCCCCCCCCCCCCAAATTCAGACTCGAAAACACAATCTGCACTGGTCAATCCTCCAGAGTGATCTCCGTGGTGTTCTGGGCCATTCGACAAAAGTTGCTTCTATCTGGTCTTAACTGTGGAAGGTATAAAAAGCTTACTGGCTGTAGCTCCACAAAAAGAAATTTTTACCCAGGTTTCATATAATCCAAAACGATTTCTGTGGGGAAAAAAAATTCACATTTTGTTGAGGGAATTGGAGCACATTTAATACCTACGCCTTTTCAAAGCTTATTAAAATTTTTGCTTGCTGGTTGAGGTATTACAGTACCCACATTCAGCGTATTTAGTAGGTACACTTACAAAAGAAGATATAGAATTACAAAATTAAATTATCTTGGTACCTAATCTGTTGGCTACGAGAGTTAAACAGTCTCCTTCCCCGAAGCTCGGTCTCTGGATCTTTGAACATAGTTTGTTTACCTCAACAGAACCGAGGAAGACCAATGGGAGCTGTGAAATTCTTGGTTCGCTCTTGTTTGTCTGCTATTATAAAATGGTTGATTCGTCTGCCGTTCTGAAGGAGGTTTGGCAACGTCGCAGGTGCCACCTTGGTATCATAATGTTTCAAAGTGGTCGCCACTTAGACAGTGATTCGTAATTTTATATGTTGGTTGGTACATAGATACAGGGATATGACATTTTCTGGAAGATTGCCACAAGTGTAGCATTGTGGGATTCAGTAAATAACCATTAAAATGAAATAAAAAGTAACCTTGCTCTTTTTAAACGTCATTCGAAGCAATATACACCATAAAATACATATATATACCGGGGGATAATGAGGGTGCCTCCTAACTTCAATATTGTATGGGTGCCACAATTTCGGAATATTTATTTATATACATATACACCAGGGAATAATGAGGGTGCCACATTACTTCAATATCGTATGGTTGCCACATAGTTGGTGACTTGAAATTTTCTAAAATGGTGCCACAAGTATAGCATTGTGGGATTCAGTAAATAACCATTAAAATGAAATAAAAAGTATACCTTGCTGTTTTTAGAGGTCATTTGAAGCAATATACACCATAAAATACATATATACACCAGCGGATAAGGAGGGTGCCTCCTAACTTCAATGTTGTATGGGTGCCAAAATGTTGCAATATTTATATATATATATATATATATATATATATATATATATATATATATATATATATATACACTAGCTGACCCGGCAAACGTTGTTTTGCCATATACATAATTTCCTAGTAATTTCTAGTGTAGACAAAAAATAGCTTACTTATTGTAAGTATGTATGTATGTTAGAATGTGTATATTGTATGTATGTAAGAATGTGGTATATGCGTGAAATAAGCATGGAGCGCTGTGAACGATGAGGGAATATAAAAATAACAAAAGGCAAATTTTGTATGTTGTATCATAAAAAATAGAAATTAAAAATGTTGTCTAAAAAATAAAAAAACAATTTAGGGGTGGACTACCCCTAACATTTAGGGGGATGAAAAATAGATGTTGGCCGATTCTCATAGATACCGGATAAGCACAAAAAATTTCATCAAAATCGGTCAAGCCGTTTCGGAGGAGTATGGCAACGAAAACTGTGACACGAGAATTTTATATATTAGATAGATTCATCATATATAGCTAGCTGATATTCTGGATATTTACCTACATTATTTAACTGAACATTTTTTCACCTTTCCATAATCTGGTCAACGAATTGCTTTATTCCCATAACATGTGTTGACTAAAAACGATAATGGGGACTCTGCAAATAATCCGTCTTTTCAATTGCCTACCAGTACAAATTCAAATGCTTCCAGTTAAAAAGTTCAAAAGTACCATGAAGCGAGCCTGATTGAGATTGAACTTTATGAAGTATCAAGTTTTTTAAATGTGAATTGGAGGAAATATGTAGAGTTGGTTTGCGTAGGAAGGAATTCGACATGCCCTTTTCATTAAAATCTACGGTTATTTCCATATTGATTGATATGAAGGAAAGGGGATTATAATGTCGGCCAATATTCAGCGGACCCAGCCTAGGTAAAAATACAGTCAACTAGTTCATATTGAAGACTTTCAAACCAACTTTACCAATGGCGTCCTTGAATTGAATATAATTCTGAAGAACGCCAAAAGATTGCGTTGGATTCCATTGGTAGTCGCAATTTGAGTAAACTACCGGAATTCCCTCCAGCCCATTCAGAAATCGAACAGCAACAAGCTTGGACATATCCAACAACTTTCTACGTCCTACACCTCCTCCATTTGCTTTATCGAGAGGTTATCCACAGGTTACTCCTTCTTATCCACACTTTACATTAATTTGAGGTTTACAGTAGATGGTTGTTTCTTATTTTCCTTCCTCCTTTGTAACACCTAATACCGCTGAACAAACTAAGGGGTAACCTACCAATATTCACACAAAAAACGTAATTTTCCATACACCACCCTAATCACCATTCCACACACTGATATCTGGTTTATTGAAAAAAGCTCAATTAATTCTCTACTATGACAAGTATTCCTTGAAAGCTAAAGCTCACGAATCTACGAACCTGAGAGTTGACGTAAAACTGATTTACCTCTTAAAAATTAAAGCAGTGATATTAAGTTAACAAAGTGGGTACCTATCTCATTTAAATTGTCTTATATTATCGTGCCATTTTCCCCAGTGCAATTGTGGTGTCCTTTAATCAAATTCGCCTCGTAATGTTCAAACCCTGCATTACTGCTCCATTATAAATTTGTCCTTCGTAGAATTGTTTGCTTTCCCCTCCTTTCAACCACATTTTTATTACAAGTTTTGGGTTAATTTCTGTTTTTATTATATTCTCGACTAAGTTCAACTCTGTTGGCTGACACTATTATTTTCAACACTGCCTCGCCCGTTTTCGCCGCTGTTGTAATATGTTTTTTTGACATTTCTTTCAAGAAAACTCGAATGGAAATTGAAAATCCTGTAATTTGTTGGCACATGTTAATATATTTTTCTTTTTGAATATTTGTTCATTTTAGTATTTATTTATTTTTTCTATTCTTCCCTCTCTTTTCCTTTCAGGTTTGTGGCAATTTTTTCAATTTTTGTAAATAGTCTTTGTTATTTTGTACAGTTGTGTATATAAAATAATATGATGTAATTGTTTTGGTAGGCAATTTATTCCTGTTATTTGGAGGTTCACATCATGGACGGGAGCGTCAAAACATTAAATATGATTATGTTCTTGGAAAATAAAACACTTTCATGTATAGGTGAAATTTTTTCATATTAAAATTATGCAAGTAATCTTGTTTTTTCAACGTTAACCTAGATATATACCTTGAGATTGGTGTTACCGTATGAGAATTGAGGGATGTTCACTTGAATGTTGTGAATATTACGTGATATGCACCGCATAACTGCCGCTAGGTCTCTGTTCTGAAGTTGGGGGTGATTTTTGTCTTTAAGGGAATTCAGTACTTCCCAGTAATTTGGTATTTTTGGGACGTCCCTCTGAAGCTATGTCTTATAAGCAAGGCTTCGTTTACAGGAGGGACGCCTATTGGAACTGGTCCATGGGGGTGGGGGACAACCCAAGCGTGAGAAAAAAATAACCGCAAACAAATCCGTTTCAGACCATTCTAAGGGTCGGTTTATCAATCACATTTATCCAATCGATAATGGGGATTTATCTGAGGGATAACGTTATCCGCCAGATAACACAATAGGGGGTGTTTATTCATCCAGTGAGGATGCTAACGGCGCTATCTGCCAGACAGAATTTATCTAAGGGATAATTTTATCCTCTAGGGTCTAGGTAATTCGGCATTGAACCGGCCCTAAGGGAATTCAATACTTCCCAGTAATTTGGTATTTTTAGGACGTCCCTCTGAAACCATGTCTTATAAGCAAGGCTTCATTTACAAGAGGGACGCCTATATCGGAACTGATCCAGGGGGGTGTGGGGAACAACCCAAGCATGAGAAAAAAATAACCGCATTCAAATCCGTTTCAGACCATTCTAAGACTGAATCCGTGAAAAAACCATAGGTGTGTGTGACAAATTTTGTTGATGCTGCTCAGGCCACGAGAGATTCTTGCTTCATTCGATCCTATTTTTAGTCTAGTTGTGCAGCAACCCCCGGAAATTTTGAATCCCGTGATGTAAGAGGGAAAATGGAGGGGGTAAAGCCGAAAAACGTGTTTTTTTTCGACAAATTTAGTCGATACCACCCAGGCTACAGTTCTGTACCAATTTTCGTGAATCTTATTCGGTATGATTCCAATTTTAGTCTAGTTTTGCAGCAAACCTTGAGAATTTCGGATTTGCTATTGCGGTTGGGAGTGGAGGGGATTCTTGCCGAATCTTTCAAGCGCTTCCCAAGCTACAAATCTCGACCGATTTTGTTGATTCTTATTTTTCCATTACTAATTCGATATAGTTTTGGAAGTATGTCAGGGGTTTCAAATTTCATCATTGGTGGGGTAATACTGATAAATCATATTTTAACAAATCTCGTCAGGTTTTCGTGATTCTTCTTTAGTTCAACTATGAATTCGGTCTAGTTGCAGAAGTTATATCAGGAGTTTCGAATTTCATTATGGAGGGCGTAAATAATAGTAGGTCATGATGTTGAATTTGAGGTCATTGAAAAAGAAATAAGAGGTTTTTTAGCGCAAGCAAACCAGAAGCTAACCAGTGAGTTGTACTGCACTAATAAGGAATCATCGTACGATTGAATGAAACGATTCAAAGGTCACACTAATTAAGTCGCTACACTTTGAATCTTCGTCCGAGTCGGAATGTATTCTATAGAATACCTAACGTGCAATGAATTCTTTCGTAATGGAAGAAGGATTAATAGTAGTTATATTAGAAATAGATGCGATAGAGGAAGGAAGGATACTTGTTAAGGCAACATCGAAATTCGACATAAGTTAGAATAATCTCATTTGGGAGAGATTTTATAAATGTCCTGAATTTTTCAGGACATTTATATTGCTGCTCAACTTTTCCCCTCCTATGCGCCTCAAGTGTGTCACCCTATAGATAGTCTCAAGGTACAAGTACAATAAATTATTGTGATTGTTACAGAAAAAAAAATCTCATTTGGGAACTTCAACATGATCAACGATCAAGATGTTTATTATTCAGGTATATGTACCTACTACATACGTACGATATTATTGAAAATAATGAAACAATATTGAAGATTTGGATACCTGCTAGTACGTGAAAAGGGGAAAAAACAGCAGTCTTTATCTGTGTACATCATCTCTGCAATTCATTCTCAGCCGATCGAGCTATCACTATCGGAGCTTCGACTATAACAACCAATTTCGGGTGTGCGCATGTACAATGGTTACCTATTTCAATGAAATTAGTTCGCTGCGATACTGAGACTTCTACCCAAATACCCTCCGAAATTTGAACGAAACAGGAACTGATGATGGGTAGGTCGTGAAGCTTTAGAATCCATTTATAAGGTATCAGCATAATGGCAGAGTGTTACACATAAAAACAACTAAAATTGAGCATAGCAAATGATTTGCAAATGGTTTGCATAGCAAATGAGCATTCGTGATTTAAAGTGTAAAACTAGGTTATAATGGAGTTAGGACGTTGCAGAATTTCAAAACTAAGGTAAGAATTCTTTTTTAAATCTATAATATTAAATATTTTGTACATTTGTGACACAGTTCCCGTCGAATCCCAGAGAAAGCGCTGCCGTCGCTCCGTTGTTACCCAACGGGCGTCGCACGCCTCTTCTCATGTTTTCGAAAGGCTGCGTTTGGCGTTGGATGGGTGATCCAAGAACTGGAAAACCAATCTACTCCGAACATAGCACATTAATGATATTAGTAGGAGTGGTATCTCTCTTAGGGATACTGTCACTCTCCTCTCCATTTCGAGGTTTTAGTGCCCCATTGCACCTCTGGGGGGCGACCTAAATCCTTGATACATTGTATATTACTAATATTCTGTAAGTAGTCTTTTGGACTTCTGTACTTTATAAGTGGGCAAGAATCAATAAAAAAAAGTTATGAAGATCTAATTTTTTATAGGCTACTCATGATTACAGTAGGACTACTGTAAGTAGTCTACTGTATTTCGGTACGCTATTCCTAAAAAAATTAAAGCCTGTAAAAGGTCGCCGATTTTTAAAATTTTGAACCCCAAAAAGTCCCCAATTTTTTTTACAGATCTAGTAGACACCCTGTTTTAGAAACGTGAGCTTCAAAAGGAACTCGAACTTTAATTTGGAAAGCTTAATTTTTTTTGGTGCAAGAACGGGAATTTTCATGACAATCCCAGAAATGATTTACATATGAAAAACACTTACCTACGCAGTTAGCGTAAGCAGAACCAATATCTTCTTCACGTTTAGGCATTAAAAGTGCCGAAAAAATGCTAGTGTGATACGGCCTTTAAGCATGTGCTACTTCCTAGTAATAGCAAAAGGTAATAGTAATAGCTAATGGTAGCACATGGTGATGCATGATAACATGCCCGTCTAGCACAAAGAAGAGGACCAGACTTGTATTGTTTGTTTTGTTGTTTTTAATGACCATGAGGTACCAAATAGCAAAAGGTGATTCACCAGAAAATGAGCATTTGCTAGAGCTTAGACCTTCAGCTTGACACCTTATGCTTTTACTAGCTAGCAATTGATCTAAGCCAGCCTTACTCAACCTTTTTGTCTCACGGGCCACATCTGTGTGTTCCGTAGTTGAAGCGGGCCACAGTTCACAAAGCAGGTATTACAAATCTTTGTAATAAGAATACCTTAGTCAAGGTACAATAGAACTGTAAAATACATTCAAAAAAAGAAGTATATTTACAAAATCAATATTACAAAAATCATACGAGTAGTAATACAAAATTTATGTGATTTTTGATATTGTGACAGGCTTTTAACTATGTGAGACAGATCAGTGTCTCCGCTTTTAACGTGGGTTATCTTTGGTACCTATTTATTTCGTCAAAAATGAATTGAGTCAGTTCGGTAAGTTAAAATAGGAGTGAAACAACCGAAAACAGAAGAATTATTAAATGACTAAATAGAGGAGGAAACGGGTATAGGTAGGTAAATTTCATTCTATCGGGCAAAAAGTGACCTTAGCTTATGAGGGCCACACAGAAAAGCTTGGTGGGCCGCAGGTTGAGTATGGCTGATCTAAGCAAATGCATAGGTTTTATTCGCATCACCCAGTAAGTACTTAGGTACCTACATATTCAATATCCTCATGAACATCTTAAACCCCTTGTCACCAGTCTTCTTTTTTTTTCTTTTTTTTTTTTCAAGGTTTTCAAGGAATTACATTTGGAATAACCACACGATAACTGTGACTGTGGCGTGATCATATTTACACAGGCTCAGCATTCATAAGTAATGTGGGGACATACAAATATGAGAGTTTAACGATCACTGGGCTTAGCAATTGGTATTGATGTTGATTATGCAGTGGAGTGTCCATGATGCCGCCTCCATGATGGTCACGCTATATATATATATATTTGAAAACCTAACAGGCCTTCCCCTAAATTCAGTGTTTTTTTTTTTTTTTTTTTTTTTTACTTTGGATGTAGCTTCTTCTGAAAGGAAACTGTGGGACATATCCCCCATGAAACTTACAGAAAACCCCTTGCATTCAACTATGATGATACGATCACGAAAAATAACTTGAAATTTAAAAAAAAAAATACTTGAATCGTTAGACATTTATTTTAGCGAATTTACTTGAAAAATGAAGGTATTGCAATGGGTCCGAAATTTTCGAAAATTCTCTTTATTGAATTCCGTTTTGAGGCATTCTGAAACGAATTCTAGAGTTAAACGCTTTTTCAAATATATGTGTTTATATATATATATATATATATATATATATATATATATATATAGTTTTATGATAAGAATGAAAACACTCGCGTGTAATATTATTTTGAGGTATTACAGAAGGTTGGAACCTTCTGTAATACCTCAAAATAATATATATATATATATATATATAATATATATATATATATATATATATATATATATATATATATATATATATATATATATATATATATATATATATATATATATATACAGTGTGCTCGCGAGTTAATGGTCCACCCTTTTTATCTCCGTTGTTTGGAGGAGTAGAAAAAAAACTTCAATCGGTAAGCCCCCCTTAATTTTTTCGAGGAATTCAACTATCACACTTCCGCGCACGCACGCAAATGCCTGAAGCGCGCCCTAACTTCGTTAGGTATTTCAAATGAGAACCCCCTACTTTTTATTACAGATTTGAATTCTACGTGAAATTTCATGAAAAAATGACCTATCACTCGATTTTTTAAGTCTGTTTTTTAGGTTTTTAATAGTGCGCAATTCCGCTCTAAAAGTTCCAAAGTTGTGAAGTAGGTAGGTACTTACTGAGTTTTTGAAGATAGGTATTCAATCGTCACGTGTAATACATGATTTTGGGGTATTTTTTTCTTGCTGAACCTCGTAATGATGTTCAATTATTGATATTTGCAACACAAACTTGAGAAAACACCGAAAAATTCTACATTATAGTACGATTTGTGGAAATGTGTTTGTAAAGTGCAATTGGTCAACTTAATTAGGTACCTACTACTGTAAACGCGTTCTACACCCTCTGAAACGCAAAGAAAATGCATCCCCACCCCCAAGTTCGGTTAGTGCAAGTAGGTACCTAATTAAAAACTAAAATCGCTGAAAGATGGTGTCTTCTTGGAGAAATCAGCGAAAGAATGCGGAAAATGACGAAAATTGGAATGCTTTCATTTTATCACAACATCTCATGACCTCTAAGCCATTGTAGTGTCAAGGAATGCTGATTTATTACTCTAAGTTAAACCACATACCAAATCTCAGAATCGTGGGATCATTAGGGAAACCAACGTATATTAAATGCTTGCATACGAGTCTGCAACACATTGGGACTTTTCATGTGTGTTTTCTTATTATTTTCTTATCATTAGGGAAAAAACTGGATTCTAGAGCCACTCAGCTGATCTGTAATCGGTCAGTTGTGTTCAGAAGTCCCTCAAGGGTTCTACATACCAAATCTCAGAATCGTGGGATCATTAGGGAAAAAACTGGATTCTAGAGCCACTCAGCTGATCTGAGATCGGTCAGTTGCGTTCAGAAGTCCCTCAAGGGGCTACATACCAAATCTCAGAATCGTGGGATCATTAGGGATCATTAGGGAAAAAACTGGATTCTAGAGCCACTCAGCTGATCTGGGATCGGTCAGTTGTGTTCAGAAGTCCCTCAAGGGGCTACATACCAAATCTCAGAATCGTGGGATCATTAGGGAAAAAACTGGATTCTAGAGCCACTCAGCTGATCTGGGATCGGTCAGTTGTGTTCAGAAGTCCCTCAAGGGCCCACATACCAAATCTCAGAATCGTGGGATCATTAGGGAAAAAACTGGATTCTAGAGCCACTCAGCTGATCTGGGATCGGTCAGTTGTGTTCAGAAGTCCCTCAAGGGCCCACATACCAAATCTCAGAATCGTGGGATTATTAGGTAAAAACGTCATTTCTGATGGTCATAATCATCGTTGTGGCCACTTGGGACAATTTTCGTGAGCAATTTTCGTGAGCAATTTTCGTGAGCAATTATTTTCCGTGACGTTTTTTTAGTTTATGTGCCAAAGCAAAGACATGAAAATGTCAAAATACAACCCTCGAAATTTAAAATATTATCTCAGTTTTATGATTTGGTAATTTACCAATTTCAAATTATTTTGGATCTATTCTCTATTCAACTGTTATCTACTCCCCCCTCCCCCCCTAATTTTCCATAAATATTAAGAAGATGCCATCAGAACAGTGTGTACGTACCTACCCGTGTTCTTTATTCACGAAATTATTTACGTTTACCTATCTACCGTAATTGTGAATTTCCAGGGGCTTCAAATTAATAATTGGCTTCTTTAATCCGTCAACCTTAACGTACCTGCCTACCTACATGAATTGTGTAAACATTCTATCACAAACATCTGCTCCTATTACAGCACATGGCATTAATTAGAGCACATGGCCGTAATCGCGCCGTGGCTTAGTAGAAAAAAAAAACTGTTAGGTAAATACCTAGTTTATCTTGTCTTAGATAACAAATTATTAAAAATTATTCAAAAAAATTCTTTTTTTTAAGTGAAAGGTATTCAAAATTTTAATGTGACTCTCTTCCGGAAGAGTTTAGTACCTATTCAAGTTTCATTCAATCCAGCTATAAAACGAAGAGGAGGATCTCCGCAACGAAAGTCGTAAGTGATTTTTTGACCAAAATGAGTTAATGGTACCCCCCTGTTTTGGGGGGGTGTTTTCTACCGATTTTCGGAGTCCCAGAGTCGTATCTGCACGGGAAATGCCTCAAACAAGCGCACGAATAAACGGCTTAGTGATGATTCCATTGGTTTTGCTTAGCCAATATTCGTAAGTATACTTTTCAGAGGAAGAAAATTCGTATCTGGCACCGGATACGATTTACCTACTCGCTTCTTATTTCGCATATACGGATTCTCTTGTTCTTAAAAGTCAGATACGGATTTCAAGCTTAGTATTTTGGCACTCCTGGAGTCACTTACGATTCTTGGGAACCGTTTTGAATGTGCATTTCGTACTGCCCACAAAACAGGAGGGAATAGGGACGTCCTTCGAGCATAATTTTTAAGCAAATATTAAAAAATTCCCTAATCTTGGGCTCACAGGGTAGCTCAGTCTCGACAAACGTTTGAACTTCATATGATGCCAGATACAATAAGCCGAAAACAGCGTGCAAAAATTTGGACCCTTCTGTTTTATGTTCCCGGTACTCTTTCGTTAGCCCAAGATTGAATTTTCCTATAACAGCTTTGAGTAAGGTGAAACTTGCATCCTTTCAACTGTAAGGAAGACCCCGTACTTTCCCTGTTCCTTGTCGTTATTTCATAGAAATACGGTACCTAAGAGCGCCCAATCAGTGATCGTCGTACTGGATTAGGCTTGCCCAGATTACCCTCGCCTCGCCCAGCTGACGTATAACCCAATAACGGCGAGGATGTACAGAAACCAAAGTACTTACGTTGCTTTACGGTAACCCGAATTTTTCCTGCTGTTAGTGATTTTAAGTAACTATCCCTATTGGTCTGGAGCGGAAGAACAAAGGCCCCTGGGACCCTGACTTGCTATGTAGATGGCTTTGCAATTTTAAAAGTGGGTTTGAAGGATCAGGGCCCCTTAAAAATCCGCTTCAAACATCAAAGAACTCAATCCTAGATTTTACCGGTCGTATGTGTATATGCTGCAGTGCCTCAGTCTATGCGCCACATTCTTGACTGTTTCCGTTTTAGAATGTCAATGGAACTTGCTAAACTAACGTTACGTGTTATATTGATCTGCATAAAGTCCATTATGAGAAATTAAACGCACTCAAACAGATATTGGTACGAATTAACGAAGAAAATGTAACTATTATAACAAGGATATTAGAAGATGCTGTAAATATAATGAATAACTTCCATGAATGACACCTCAAAAAGCTTTCAATCCTCTAAACTTCCTACCTAGTAACCGGTATGAGTTTGCAAAAGCTCAACGATAATAAACCTCCTATTTATCAAAATGCTCCAGATCTGAATACAATTCTACAGTTTAGACCTACGCTTACCTCAACACTAGCCACTCGTAATAATAATAGTCCAACCACCCTACAACGAAGTAATGACTCACTAATGAGTGCTGGTCCTAATGTTCCTACTAAGAAGGACAAAGTGAACACTGTAGCTCATTTTTTCTTTATTTAAGAAAATTGGGAAACCCCGGGTTAGCATTGGTGCAGTATTAGTTTTGTTCGTACCCCCATTCACGTTCAGCTGGAAACATGAGGGAATAGTTTAATACCGAAGCAAGGGCGAATTGTGGCTGTATATATATACGTTTAAAGTTGTGAAACCGTAGGGAAATTTTCAACGGAGAAGAACTTCCGCGAAAAAATCTAATTGACAACTTCGGTCGAAGTTGGGGTCCCTAGAACGGTAGAAAAGGATGTAGTAGTTTTAGTTTCAGGGGTTCGCAAAGTTTCTTCTTTTTTTTTCGCCGTATTTGCAGCGAATTGGAAGCTCCCCGCGGAGTGAATTCTACTAGGGATGGCTAACTTTGTTTCTAAGCTGGGATAATTCGGTTCCCGCTTCCCAGCGATAATTCGGATCCTTGGAATTCAGAGATTCCGCTCACCTCTGGGTTTCCAGGTCGGTTGAGGAATGCGAATAAAATATAGACATTGCACCGCGGTCTACTGATTTTTTTCTGGAAAATACCTCATGTTTTGGTTAATTATATTCAATAATGAACCTTTGTAATCGACCAAGAAAACAATTTTTTTTAGCCCCCCTCCCCCTTAAAATTTGTTGGTTTAGGTTTTAAGATGTGTACAATGCAAAAATCAAATAAAAAAAAAAAAATAAATTCCGTCCGTTTGCCGTACACCGTCCGAAGCTTTTCTCAAGAATTATTGGACCAAACCTGGCTTAAAAATCATTGATCGGCCCGGGATGTGCCTGTAACATTGGCATCGCGTTCGATCAACAGTAAAGGGTAGAACCTAAGGGCTGAAATATTCAAAAATCGAGATCTTGAAATCTTTCCATGTAGCAGTAATGATTTTTTGAGTTTAATTTAAAGGTATTCGCCCATATCGAACGAAACCACCCCGGTCACTATGCGTTTATTCCTTTGCATTCCCTAAGGGCTAAAGCATCGACAAGAAAAAAAGACATCGACACGGGAGTGAATTGTAACCAGTAAAACATATCAAAAATCGCCTTGAAATCAATGGCAATTGTATCAGCTGATAATTTAATATTCCAATGGAATTCTGACTTCCCGAAATCGATTTTATTATGACTTCTGTATCTATTGGGCTTGTGAAGCGTAGGTAGGTAATCACATATTTCAATTATATTAAATTACTAGCTGACCCGGCAAACGTTGTTTTGCCATATAAATAATTTCCTAGTAATTTCTAGTGTAGACAAAAAATAGCTTACTTATTGTAAGTATGTATGTATGTTAGAATGTGTATATTGTATGTATGTAAGAATGTGGTATATGCGTGAAATAAGCATGGAACGCTGTGAACGATGAGGGAATATAAAAATAACAAAAGGCAAACATTATTTTTAAGTTATATTATAATTTATTCCTTAAAATTATATATCATTAATTAAACAATTACGACAGTAACACTATTAAACAATATCAATCTCTTAATGCTATAGCGTGAACAATATTTTTTGTTAGTCCATCTTTAGCTAACACAAACAAACTGGATGGTTTACCCACTCGAGAGGATGCCACGTATAATTGTCCGTGTGAAAAACATGGTGTTCTCAAATCTAATCCACAAATAGACATCGTTTGACCTTGGGATTTGTTGATAGTCATTGCAAATGCCAATCTAATCGGAAACTGAATACGTTTGAATTGAATTGGCACATCTGTAGGTATAATAGGAATCCGTGGTATGAGTATATTTTCACCTCTGAACTTGCCATTTAAAATCCTGGCTTCGATCACGTTTTTCATTAATTTTTGAATGACTAATCGCGTACCGTTGCACAGCCGGGGCGGGTTCAAATTACGAAGCAAGATAATTGGAGATCCAACCTTTAATTGTAAATTATGCGGTGGCATGCCTGGCAAATCCAGTTGAGTTCAAAAACTCTGTGGGAAAATTTACTGCTTCGCTGTCGTCGCAAACTGTATCAATAGATTTATATGATACCAAGTTCCCTGGCAACAACATTTGTATCTTCAGATTTAAATTGTCAACGTCTACATTTTTTGCCGCTAAAATCGCTCTTTCTGCAAGCCACTCATGATTTATGTACTGTGTGTGTACATCGGGAAATATTTGTTCAATGAGAGTATCTTGCGAATCAGCGATTGTGCAGAAATCGGTCGGTAATTTTACGTATCCAGTTTCATCTATAGCAACTTTTCCATCACCGATATCTAAGAGTTGTTTTGAAAATGTTTCAGCGGATGGATCTTGAAACATTTGAACGCGCATATTTATTTTTAGCTGTAATTTTTCAACATTACGCCACAATGGAGATGATTTTAAGCAAGCGTTGATCTCATCAGCGTATGTTGAACGTGGAATGACTGGAAGTGTTTGTCTGAAATCACCTGAAAGGACCAACAGAGTTCCGCCAAATAGTTTGTCACTGTTTTTAATATCTTTCAATGTCCTGTTCAACGCCTCAAGTGAATGTTTGTGTGCCATAGTACATTCATCCCAAATAATAATTTTACACCGTTTCAGCACAGTGGCCAAGGACGATTGTTTCTTAATGTTGCATACTGCGTCAGGGTTATTCTGAATATTTAGTGGCAGCTTAAATACTGAATGAGCTGTTCTACCTCCATCCAATAAAGTTGCTGCAATGCCCGATGATGCAAAGGCCAATGCGATGCCATTATTTGATCGTATTTCAGCAAGAATTAGCGATCTTAGCTATCCTCTGGCTCTTCTTGATGCAATTGCGCCATTCTGACACGTGCATCAGTATTTTGTTGCTGGATTTGTTCTTCTGTTCTTTCGGATCTGCTATTTCGCAAGTTTCGAGCTTTACTTGTACTGCGGCTCAAATCAGCCCCTTTGCGTTTTCTTGGCATTGCTCACTGTACAAAACATACATAAATAGAATTAATGAAATTATTTAATGATGAAAAATGTTAAAAGTATAATTAGGGCCAGGATTTTTGCCGCAGTTTGAAATGATTTATAACAAAAATATAAGTTTTATGGAAAAATTTTTCAAACAAAAGTAAAAAATTAAATTTTATGAAAACATTGTCTCTTATAATTTTTTCATACAACCAATATTTCCATTGACATTTCAAAATAAAGATTCATAATGATTGATTTTTTGGAAACTATGAAAATCTTAATTGTTCAATTACATTTTTATAAGATCAACAACATTTTCGATATAAAAAAAAGTATACTTACAACACAAAATCCGTTGTTATTGGAAGCTCGTGTCACGTGTTGAGTACTTTTGAGGTTATAAAATCACTTGATTAACTAATCGTGCAAAATACACTCAAAATTGATAATTTAATTATTATTGATAAAATAGGAATGATTAAAAGTTAATATGAGAGTTACACTGAGATAGCAAAATAATAATTGTCAACGTTACTACTACACTTGATGCATAAACAATAATGATGGCCGACAACTGTGTAGGGAGTGAGAAAGAAAGGAGACCGGCTTCGTTCTCATCCCTACTCCGTGCTGTTTACTGGATCAGAAGTGACACCTGTAGACATCTGGCGGGGATAACTAATTAAATGACGATTGATCAGTTTTCGACCGGAGAGGAAAAATGATTAAATTACTAAAATGGCTATTAAAAAATAAGGGTTGATCGTAGAAGGGTGAAAATTGAGGATTGTATGTATTTTTGTATGTTGTATCATAAAAAATAGAAATTAAAAATTTTGTCTAAAAAATAAAAAAATAAAATTTAGGGGTGGACTACCCCTAACATTTAGGGGGATGAAAAATAGATGTTGGCCGATTCTCATAGATACCGGATAAGCACAAAAAATTTCATCAAAATCGGTCAAGCCGTTTCGGAGGAGTATGGCAACGAAAACTGTGACACGAGAATTTTATATATTATAGATTGATTAGTAAATACTTTGAATTACTCATAATTAAATTATGATTTCTTTTCCAACAACAGAAGGTTAATTACTTACGAGTCTACCTAGGTCGGAACGTTTCAGCCAATTTTCCAAGAAAATTAAGCTATTGCAATGAGTCCAAAATTTCGTTCATGGAAATTCGTTTTGAAATTCCTGGAGTTTAACGCTTTTTGATATGTGTATATCGTGGAAGACAATAATCAGAAGGATGGGGATTAATTTAAATAAAACGATCTGTTAGAATATACTTAGAATGCACTTGTTTATTGAAGATAACCTACTTCAGCTAGGTGTGGCTTTAGAGTGACCATCCCTTCACACTGGCGCTCTATTTATATGTTTCACCCTGAGGGGGCTACTGACGTCATTGGACTAATGGGCTCCCCAGACGGTCTGCGTACTGGCGTCATTATTGCTTTATTAATCAGCAGTTAAGTTCTGAACGCCAGTCCACGATACGGGGGAGCCCAAGAGCGCCTCGTCCCGAAGGCGAGGAAACCCCGGGGGAAATTTTGTCCCTTGGTGGGAATGTTTGAGGGGGGGCCTAGGTGCGCCAATGTGAATTTACGTTAAATGCGTAGAGAAAAAGTTTGAACAAGGGTGGCCCCGAGGGAAGCAATCAAGGCAACGGGGGGAGGTGTTGAAGGTCCCCCGATCGCCCGACGGCCCGTTTATCAGCCAGCCAAGACAAACTAAAAAAAACTCTACACTTCTGTAGCAATATTCCGAAGTGGAATTGACACTAAATCAAGCAATGGGACGGATATAAAAAGAACCCCTTGGTTTGACGGTGGAGATCACCGTATCAGTTTGTGGGGATCGTTTTTGACCCGGGACTGGGGTACATGAAATGTGTACAAAAATTACATAGTTACAGTTCGTACAAAGCCTGGATTTGGCTATAATCAAAATAACAGCATTACTTTTAAGGTGTACAAGGTAAAATGGTTTGACAAGTGGCAGCAAGCCGAAATGTGGTAGTGACCAAAATAGTGTGTACATTAAAAGTGTAGAGAAATATTTACAAACGGTACAAAGCCTAGATTTTGGCTATGATCAATTAAGTTAGTACATGAAAAATGTACAGTGGTATTTATTTTATAGTATTTATTATAGTATGTATTTAATATTTACAACGGTACAAAGCCTAGATTTTGGCTATGATCAATTAAGTTAGTACATGAAAAATGTACAGTGGTATTTATTTTATAGTATTTATTATAGTATGTATTTAATATTTACAACGGTACAAGGCCGAATCGGGCGATGACCGAAAGAAAATGAATAGTTACACAAAAGCATGAAGTGATCATTTAATGATTATACTAAGATGATAGCTATATTTAGAAAATGTGAATTGTGCATTTAGTAATTATTTACCAAGGGGAAATTCCTGGTTCCTGCAATGACGCGTCAGGGTGCTGAAATTTGAACAAAACGAGGTTAGTTGGCATGTCATAAAACGGTGGAGCTGTAGTTTATTTTTGACATGTGAAGTTGTAAAGATTTGTAGTTGGATTGGAGCCCGTTTTGAAAGGAAAATGGGTTATAAAAATTTGCTGTTCTTAAAAGGGTTCAGGGCTGAAAGGGTTTGCGGAAATGCGATGTTAAAAGGGGTGTTCTGGGTCACTTAGGATTTTAGAATAAGCTAAGTGCATTGAGGTCCGGAAAAAATAAACCTTAATTGCTCGCCCTGGTTGGATAGACGTGTGAATATGGGATTTGTAAAGTGAAGCCGGATATTGCAGGTCATAAAAGGGTTTCGTAGGTCATAAAACGGTCGTAAAAAGAAGTTTGGGGATTCGTGCTGACGTTACCAACCGAACGATTCCTAGAGAAGTCGTAAAGCTAATAACCAGATGGGTACGAAAGGAGGTAAAAATGATTTCGGAGTGTAATTTCGTTTGAACGTAAATCCGAGGTCGCGTCAGGGAACGCACGTTTTTGTGTTTGTAGGAAAATAAGTAGGGCAGTTTGTTGTACCAGGAGGATGTTTGTAGAAATTTTTGTTCGAGGCAATATGTAATTTGTGTTGAGCAGCACTTGTGAGAGCAGAAAAATATTGGATTTTATTGGTCCAGTTGGACCAGAGTGTGCACAATTTATTGGCAGTTTATAAATTCGTTTGGTGTGGAAGTACAATTTTGATTGTACCAGAAATAAAAATTACTCCATCTTGGGAGAAAATATTTGCTCTTGAGTGCTTGTTCAAATTTTAAAATGTTGTTAGATCGATCAAATTCGTGCGTTGACCATAAATTAGAATGGGGGGGTCCCCGGTGACCCAAAAATCCATTGACTCCTGCTCGCCTGGTTGCTCTTTTGGCAGTAAAGGGGGGGGGGCGCATTTCGCCACCCTCGTCCCCCTTTCCAGTGAGAGCGCACCGCAGAATTTGTGCATCGGGCTCCGGCACCCGTGTTTTAATTGTTCTTCCTATCCTTGCGGATGGAAGGGAGCAAGCAACAAAAAGACGGCGATGCGCGCGGTAGCCATGGTTCAACATATGATTTACCCTCTGTGGGGTTAGTGTTTAAAAAGATAGTGTGCTCATCGGGAGCTTGCATTTTAAAATTTGAATAAGTGTCCTGCTCAGGACCAAAAATGTATTTATATACATAAAAAAAAGGGTCACTCCATCCCCAACCGGTATGATGACCGAAATTGCGGGAGAGAGGCCAGCGCACTCGCCCCAATCGATTTGTAGTATCGAAAATTGGTTTAGAGTGCGCTAAGTACGCGCGTTTTCTAGTCGTTCCTACCTACCTATTGTGGCCAAAAGACGCGCCAGCTACCGGCCGTGAAGCGGCAAAGCGCCGAAGCGTCTCAGTAGAAAGCTAACGTCGCGCCGGAATTTTGATCAACTGCGCAAAAAGCGAACGGCACCGTCGGACAACCAGGGTTTGTCCCTGGATGGCCGACTTTGTGGACAATCCGCAAGCGCCAGAAGGGCGGCACTCCTGGGCCCTAGAAGTACCGCCTGAGTCAGTATGGAAAAGGCACGTGATCGATTTTTCATTTGTAAATTTGACTTTTGCATAATGAAAATGAGATAATACTATAATGTTTTGCGATTTGATGGTGTGAAAACAAGGTTTCATTCGTCCTCCTGGTCTGAATCCGAAAAAGCTATTAAATTGGGGAGAATGGCTGTGTCCTGTTCAATTTTCCTGAGACGGTTGCGTGCAAATTTCAAAACATGTCCCGTGTTTAAATTTTGTATTTCGTATCTATCGTGAGGCAGCGGTCGAAGTCTTTAGTTTGTGAACGCGTAATCCGCTTAGCTGCGTCGGAACGAATATCGTCTAAATTCTGACGAGTGGGGGGCAAAATAAATTCGTCCACGAGGGGAGCTCCAGGGGTATGCACCGTGGAGCCCATGAGGAGTTCGAGAGGTGTTTTGCCTGTGATTTGATGAGTGGTAGAATTTAATGTAAGTTGTATTTTGGGGCGTAATGTTTTGACAGATTGTGTGTGATCCTGATATTGGGCAATAGTAATTAGTGAATTTATTGAGGCCATGACACGTTTTATCTGGGAGTTGGCTTGACTCTCCGAAGTTGCTATAACGTGGAGGACAATCCCCTGTTGGGTACAGAAATTTGTAAAACATTGGGACGGAATATTTGTACCCAATGAAAAATCAGCCCACAGGGAACAGAATGAAATTGGTACGGGAGGCACATAAATAGTCAATTTGATAAGTTATAGGACATAAGTAAAGTATAATAAAATTAGTATAAAAAGATAGCATTCAATATGCGAGAAATTCGTACAAAAAAAAAATCTACTTAACCCAGAAAACTAAAAAAAATATGACATCACAGCGGTCGCCCTTACAGAATTGGAAAATCGCATAATTGAAACATGCAGTCGAATTGTAGTACATTCTAGAAAAGAGATCGTGCAATTTACACATGCGGTCCGGATTAACATGCCCTCAACTGACAGACAGGCAGCATAAAGAGAAAAATAGGAATGGTAGCAAGTTTCACTTTACTCGTACGATCGTGCGCATACAAGTATGTTATAATTAAGGATTAACATAAATGATACAATGACCGTAATATATTGCTTATGAACCTGAAGGGGTCCGTTAGGCAATTAAAAGAGCCCCTGAAACTTGAAAGATACGGGGGCTTTCAATATGGAACATGTCAACAATGAAGTTTGTTGCACGGATGTCGATTAATTAGATTAATATGACATTCCGCTATATTTACTGCAAGGCAAAGTAGACCCCTTATAAAATAAATAAATTTATTATATTCCATGAAGAACGGAGCTAATCTAATTGATCCGATTGAATTGATCTTGATTGATAAGTTAATTGGTCTAATTAATACTGTCAATGACGCATTTTTGTGAAAACACCAAAACTAACTTTGACATATCTGTCAAAGTGAAAACACCATATGAAGCGCAACCCAACAATATGGGTAGGCAACCGGGACTTAATTTAACTGACGAGAATTAATATTTGTCTACCCAGTTTAAATTGTATCCAAAACGTAGGGAATACATGCCTCGGTAATTCAATTTTGCTAAAATTTAAAAGAATGTGGTATTAATTATTATCGAATTGTACTCATGGGTAACAAATTTCCTAACGTAAACAAAATTCATTATTCTAGTTGTGAATCTTAATGTAGAGATTTTCACTTAGTGCTTAAAGCTGATTCAGATGTCTGCGCTACCTATTCATTTGAATCTACCTCCTTATTAAGCCTAAAGCACTACGATTGATTACTGTGAAAAGTCGTTCGATAGAACCTAGCTATTTACCTTCTATTTTGAAAATTCAGTGGTGAATTCTCAGCTTAATTATTCAGCCATATTATTTAGCTATTTTTCAGCTATTATTCAGCTATAACTAGGTACTTACAGTAATTCAGTAAAGAAGATAAATATTTGAAATGCCACCAAGTTCATTTCGGGACCGTCAGATCAGTGACCAACCTTATTTTGTTAATAGAAATTTGAAAATTGTTTATTTAAGATTGCCGTCCGTGCGCCGAGCAGGTAAAAAGGGTGAGCTTCGTATGTTTGAAGGGTGCAGGAGGCAATAAAAGGGGAAAATAACCATAAAACCCATGGAAAACATTCCAGATTTTTACGGGATGAGCCCAAAAGAGGGCCGGCACGTCGCTGAAAACTGCTCGTAATAATAAACAAAGTATGTAAACAGTTCGAGAATCGTCAAACCGTGTTGAAGATTTTCCTGGAAACGAAGTTTTGACGAAATCTTGTTTAGTATAATTATGATTATAAACAGACAAAGTGGGTGGGTGAATATCTTCACCCAAAATAATTCCATTCGAAACTATTTTATCAGGGACTATTACAAAATTATACTTAAATTAAATATTATGTACTAGAATTGAAGCAGCATATTTGTCGTTACTAATAATTCGATTGTTGGTAATATCTACTAATGCTAGTGAATTTATGAGTGTTTAAGCATTTAGGCTGCAGTTCAATAGTGCAATATACCGGGAAAGTATTTCGGACAATTTAGAATATCAGTTTTAGAATTACAACAGATTATTGACCATTATTCTCTATTTAATAACTAGGATTATTAATAATTAATTTCGCTAGTACGGCGTCCACTGTTTAGTGAACCCCGATATGCATTATGGAATCATCGATCAGATCGACCATGGTATAGCGATATGTCGCCGTGAAAATTGGCACCGTAATGGTCCTCTGTCTATGTTGTATTTTTACGACATAGCACATAATTATCGTCCCCTATGTCCCTTAAATCGTAAGTGGCCGCTATCTGAGGCGAGAAGTCGTCAGATTGAAGTCGGCAGATTGTATTTTGGATTTTATCATCCCGTAATTGTGTCACCTATAACCACTCCTCGGAGATCGTGGTGAGGTTAACCGAATTTTGATTCTAAATGGAGTTTTTGACGTTGAGGATCGGGACTGAAAGATTCAGCGGTGTGCACTAAAGGTCGCCGATCATTAAACACAACAGTAAATTAACATTAAATTAAATTAACATTAAATTAACATTAAATAACATTAATAAGTCGGCAGTGAGGAATCGGGGGGGGGGGGCATCCGCCGAAATCTCAAAGACGTTAATATCCTCCGCAATATTTGGACCTGATGTCCAGGTATATGTATTATGGTGAAGTCATAGCTTTGGAGATATGCCCACCAGCGTTGAATTCCAGGGATGAGACTTTGTTTAGTAAAAGTTTGTTGAAAACTTTTACAATCTGTTACTAATTGAAAAGGAGTGTACATTAAATAACTCTCCCAAAATTTAACAGCTTTAACAGCCGCTATGGTTTCGAACTCGTAAGAATGATACCTAGCTTCTGTGTTCGTGGTACGTCGGGAAAAAATATCCGACGACGCGTTTTTGACCGTTCACCGTCTGAAGCTAAGAAGCTACGTAATGTATGTTAATTTTTCAGTTGCGGGAGGTCCGAGAGGGCCTGAATCCTTTCATTATGAGGATTATTTTTTTAATAATTATTAATAATTAATTATTATTATTATTTTCATTATAATAACTAGGATTATTCCTCACTATAAAGTAGTTTTACAAGATTTTTCTTCTGTAGATTAAATTATTATAGTTCCGGTCGTTTGGAGGATACAGGACGATCACTAAAAAGAAAAAGGATTTTCTTTTAAATCTACTTATCTATAGAAATCTTTAAGTTAATTGTTCATGACAATGTATCTAATCTTTTATATTTCCTGCTAACACTACGGGATTAATGAATAATATAGGTATTAATAATAAAATATAGGTCCGTATAAGTATTTTGGCTTCCTCGGACGTATTTTAAATGTTGTCTCCTTGAAGAATATAGGTGGTTAATCTGAATTTTTACGTACCTACGTAATTGTATTGCTGGAGCCGTTTTTTGCTCCCGAATGAAAATATGGGTTTATTTATTCTATATTTCCTCGAAATGATAATAGACTAATTTATGTTAAAATTTCATGGCCTAATGGCTAATGTTATAGTTATTTATTAATATATTCTAACGTTCAGTCGATCTTGACAGAACGAGTAGGTGGTTTTAGTTTGATATGGTTTTATTATAATTTTGGAAATACGACTGTATAAGTGTAATATTTTTTTATCGATAGATTACTATAATTTGGAAAGTTTAATAATTAAAATAATGGTGAGAACAAGACAAAAATAAGAATGACAATTATTAAAATGATAATAATTCCAATACAATGATAAAATGCCCAATTATTAAAATTAGGGTTAAATAATAAAGTATTTAATATCTAGGTTAATGTCAAGGCTATTATATCTTGTAATATCTTATATGCTGTAATGTTTTTTGAAATACGTTAAGCAGAAAGAAATTGCCGTTTCCGAAATTGAAAATTAAGTTTAAGGAACAACTCATAAATGAGTTTGAGTGTTGATGAATCAAACGGCTGTACTATTTTTTATCCTCTGTGGATTAAATGAGAGAATGTTCTGAAACGATGGAATGTTGGTTGATTCTTTTGGAGAAACGTCGACGCCTTTTTAATTAAATTTCCAACGCTTACCTTCGTTCTCGGTCCGAGAATTTACGTGTGCGTTCTGTCAGGATGTCTTTGGTGGTTCGTCTTTTTCTTTTTGGAATGAATTTAAAAAAAAAGAAAACTGTGGACGCGAAGTTAACACAATCCCACTTCTGATATCGTGGAAGACAATAATCAGAAGGATGGGGATTAATTTAAATAAAACGATCTGTTAGAATATACTTAGAATGCACTTGTTTATTGAAGATAACCTACTTCAGCTAGGTGTGGCTTTAGAGTGACCATCCCTTCACACTGGCGCTCTATTTATATGTTTCACCCTGAGGGGGCTACTGACGTCATTGGACTAATGGGCTCCCCAGACGGTCTGCGTACTGGCGTCATTATTGCTTTATTAATCAGCAGTTAAGTTCTGAACGCCAGTCCACGATATGTATGTAGAGTTTGATCAAAAAGTGCTGGTTCTTTTCAATTTGCGCGCAAACAGAGGGTCGTTGAAACTTCTCTGTGGTCTGAGCGTTATTCTTTCTGAGTCACCTGGTTATTTTATACTGCTGTAATATTCTCAGTTCTCGTGTTATTTTGATCAGCTTCAGAACCCCGAATTCGTTGCACTTTTTCATGAAATTCTAGTATAGAAGAGGAAAATTATGTGGAATAAGTAGATGATGAAAATGATGATAGCACATTACAATAGGATGATTAATAGGAAGTACTTATTATGGAGTACGTACGATATTGAGCAGAATAGATACCAAACTACCCAATTACGTGCACTGTAGGCCTTGAAATTCTGAAATATTGTTATTATTGTGTTAATAAAATGGAGGCGAGACTACACATCAGCAGCTCCAGTAGAGACTAGACTAGACTCAGCTGCTGAGTAATGGTGGTTGCATTAATTTTACTGTCCCGACACGTCAAATCGTCCTACGCTTGATCGGACAGTTTGCCTAAACTCCGTTTGGTAAACTCTGTTATTCCATACTGGGTTAAACGAGTATTGACTCGGTGAAAGACACGAAGGTTTAATACTCGAGCTTAATTTTAACGAAGTCTGGCTAAGCCCCGTTAAATACTTCCTTGGTGAAAAATATCCCGAATCATCTCTCCATGATCGACTTCCATCCAAAAAGAAAGGAATACCTACTGTCCCGAAAATGTCTACTCGAGTGATGACTCTAATGTCAAATAACGCCTACGTCTTTCCGCCATCTTTAATCTCAATATCTCTCTTCCCCTCTCTTCCTCCTGTCAATTCCTCCCTGAGTCACTTTTTTTGTTCCCTGCGCAGTTCGGATTTCGCACGGGGAAAAATCCTCGTTCGCCGGCAAAAAAAACGCCGCTTGCCTCTGACAGATGAATTTATACTTCTGATATATTTATTTCTCCAGCCGAAGGGCTGTCGATGAAAAAACCTCCCCTCCGAGGTTTTGAATTATTAAATTGGCGAAGTTAATCCCTGTTGGTGAAAAAGAAAAAACAAGCGGTTGCAATCATGTTCACAATATCAATTATTGAGAATGATCACCTGTGTGTAAACAATTATTTATATAACCATGCTCATAACTCAGTTTGTTGGACACGCACTTCGCAGTAGTTAACATAATATTGTTGGATAAATCGAGAGCTTTCGAACGAATGGTCAACGAATTTTGTGGGATGAAAAACGACGAAGTACCATTTCCCTAGCAACGACTTGGTTGTAAGCGGAAATCATCAGAAATTGTAATGTAACGTAACGTAACGTAACATAACGAAAATTTGGTTGTGTGCCATAGCAAAGACATGAAATGTCAAAAATGAATAAGGAAAAACAGTTTGAATCTGAATGCTTGGGCTATTGCGAATCAGGGATTCGTTTCGTCTCTCTTTTTAGATTTTATTTATTTATTAAATATTTTTTATATATTTTTTTCTTTGTGATTTGTTTCCATTTTTTGTTCGATTATTCCAGAAATATCGAAAAATTGTAGTAATTATTTTCATCCGATCGGTTGTTGTTACAGATGGCTTACCTTTTCCTGAAAAAAAAAAAAAAAAATGTTCGAGATAGGTATTTTTTTTTAGTCAGTTCGTTTTAATATTCTCTACAATTTCAAAAAGTAATTTTATTTCAATGGATCTACAGCTTGGAATTACTTTCGTCTTTTGACAGGTGGTGTTGTCAATCATTAACAGACTCAATATGGGTTACTTCCCTACCGCGTGTATTCCATACCACCATACCACGAGAATTGTTTATTATTGACTTTAGGTCGAGCAGAGATGGTCTGGGTTCCGAGGGCGAATTCTGCTGGAGAAAAAAGAACTACTTATCACCTATCATATAAAAACTGTTGGCGCGTACGATATTCGAGTGTCTTTATTTCCCTCCGTTGTCTCCATCATTCATCATGTGACAAATATTCACCTTAGAATGCTTTTCAGTTTTCTTTTGGGAGAAGTACCTAGTCGGCGATATTGATAAACAACCTCCCTTGCTTGCCGCCAAAGTGTTTTTCCGAAGTGAAAGGACGAAGAACGTCCTGTTATAGGGGTGTTGTTCATAACGAACAGATGAAATTAAATAAGATAAAAACTAGCGAAATAAAACGTTGAAATAATGGAAGAAGAATAAATCACGGGAATCAGAAAACAGTTGCCACGAAATTATAAGAAAACTCGAAATAGCTGTCGCGCATTCACTGAAAGCAGAGCAGCCTTCCCTTCCCTTTCGCGGTAATTTTACCTAACAGGGTTGTCATCTAAAATTTGATTCAACGAGTGGTTCACTTTTCTGTCGCATAGGTCGCGCCCTCGGTACGCAGACCCAGGGCCGCCACATGGGGGGGGGGGGGGGGGCAAGTGGGTACTGTTGCCCCGGGCCCGGGCCCAGGGGGGGCCCGGTCACGTCCTGTATTTAGTAAATAAAGTATTTTAGAATTTTTAGGCCTACATAAAACAGAGTGTATTACACTCGACGGGCCCTGATCAGATTATATTTGATTTACTACACCAGACTGTTTCTCTTAAACAGTTGCGATGATTGCGATGGCCCAAAATATTACTCTTTACCCTTTACCGTCTTCACCAGTAGGCACTCGACTGAAGACTTGGGAGAGAGCATCCATGGGCCAAGAAAGGTTGAATTCCCTTGCCATTCTCAGCATTAAGCACAAGTTAGCATCCAAACTTGACTTTTCTAAGGTTATTAACGAATTTTCACTTAAAAAGGCACGAAAATTTTAAGTGTTTTGTCTTGTATTTTTCAAATGCAAATACACTTTTCTTCACTTCACTTTATTAGTTTTAAAATGTTTCATTTTATAAAACATGAAATTATAGCCTATTACAGTTTTCTATATTTAAAAAGTTTTCCACAATTATAATTACAATTACAGAATGCTATTATAACTCAACAAAACAAATTTATCATTTTACTAATTCATATTTTTGATAGTTTTTCACTAAATAATTCTTGTATCTTTTGTTGTTATAAATCTAATTCTTTACTGCATAGCTTCATTACAAGTAGATAAACTGTAATAAAACAATTATATTTTTGTAAATTTTTATTTTAACACAGAATGTGTTTTTGCGATGACCTACCGAAAAAAAATCGTCACAAAAAACCGACAGAAAAAACCGTTATGCGCCTTTTATAATGATTTTCACGTACAACCAAGCCGTTGGTAGGGAAATGGAACTTCCGCAATTTTAATCGCACAGAAATCGTTCACCATTCGTTGGAAAGCTCCTGATTTATCCAACCATATTATGTTAACTACTGCGAAGTGCGTGGCCATCAACCTGAGTTATGAGCATGGTTATTTGAATCAATTGTTTACACACAGATGATCATTCTCAATAATTGATATTGTCAACATGATCGCAAAAACACATTCTGTGTTCCTATGATTTCATACAGAGTATGGAAAAAGAAATAAACCGGGGGGTGCAGGGGGGCGGAGCCCCCCGCCGAGGCGCAAAGCGCCGAGTTTTTTCTTCCAAAATTAATAAATGTATTCTTTCAAACATAATCATTGTTTCAATTAATTCCTTCAGCCATCTTGTATACAGAGACTTTCCTTTTTAATCCGTCCATAACATTAAAATAAAGTTAATTAATGATTATATGAAATTTAGTCAATCATAATAATTTCTGGCACAATCGTCCAATTGAGGAATGAGTAAATTGGAACTTCTCTGAATACGCCCTCTATTCACAAACAATTGTATTTAAAGTAGTTAAAATAAGAATCCTATGACTGATTGGATATAGAATTTTTGTTTCAAAGTAATTTATGGCATTTTTATGGTGTAGTGGATTTATATATGTTTTACTTGGTGTAGGTAGACCAAGTGGGACGTTCTGAAAAGTACCCATGTTCTGAACATGCGGGTTAGTCCCTAGATTATTTCCGGAGGAAATGTGAGCGAAGTTGCCGAAGGCAACTTGCTGGGCGGTCGAACTCTGTGGTTCGTTCGTGTGTAGGCCGCTTGGGGCGCTAGGCTCGGTTTGAGGCTCGGTTTGAGCTGTTTGGAATTGTTTGTTCAGGTGCTGGACCGTTGTGTAATATTCCGGCCTAAGATTTGTATCTGTAGGCGGAATGGAATGTATTGTGTTGAGGTGCTGGAAAGTACCTGGTTGTCCGTGCGATTTATGCAGGATAGGAGTATGTTGAATACTCGGATCGGCCGTGTGACCTTGAAATGAATATCGAGGATATTCGTGTATGTGTGTGGAATCATATTGATTGCTTTCAGAGATAGTCTGAAACGTTTCCTCGACCCCTTGTGCGGGTGAGGGAGTATCTACCAAGCCCTTCGCGGATTTGGTAGATAAAGCTGCGAATTCGTCGACAGTTTCGAGCTTTTGACATGGAGCTGGTCCGGGTAGTTTGTCACTACGTTTAGAGTTAGTGTCAAGTTTCGGATAGGAAGCTGCTTGTGAGCTAGCGCTCTCTGTAGCGTCGAAATCCTCTTCCTCGAGTCCGAGGAAGTAGGACGCGCTGCGTTCCATTTAGATATCCGAGTTTGTTAACTCTTTTGAAATACCTTTCCGTTCGGATGAATGATTTATGGTAAGGAGGGACTCTCTCGACAAAGCTCTCTCCTAGCTTGATGTCGGGGTCCTCTCCGAGTCTTGATAAAGACTTCCTTGGACGGTAAATTGGAGCGTATGAGCTGTGCAATTTACCGGCGCGGCGTGTCCCAGCGGGCAATCAAGAGCGTAAGGCGGCGAGATTCGGGTGGCACGACTAAGGTATCCCTGCGGTCGCACGATTTTAGACAAAGTCAAAAATGTGCCGGGTGGTACCCTGACTGGAGATCTACGGTGGGCAATGAGTAGTGCAATGACTAGACTCGTAGATGCCAAGAAGATCGAGAGAATCTGTAGGGAGAGAAATATGCCTCTTTTATGCCTTGTTTGCGTGTAGAAACTTCGTCGAGCAGAGAAGAAACATCAGCGAAAGCAGAAAGTGGAATGAGGTAACCAGGCTCTGTCCGTGGTATTTATAGGAAAATGTGGTGGCTACTTTATGGTTAGTATGTAAATTAGCCCTCCGATTTTTTGGCTCGGCCGTGCCGCCTTCGGATTGGCTCACTCAGTGTCTCTCGCGCAAGCGCCGCCTCCGATTGGCGGGTTGGCTTGGTAGCGCCGTCCTTGGTCGCTCTAGAGGTCATTTCTAGAGTTTTAATATTCAAGGCAACTTGGGTTGTTGCGCTTGTCGAGTCTCTCTCGCCCGGTGAGCGTCTTGTTTGACTGGCTTGTTTTTGATTAGCGAATATTTCGTCTGTGCGTGTATATTTCGCATAATCTCTTGGGCGAAATATATTATTTTGTGGAGGAGTAACTCGACGTCTTTCATTTTTCGGTTTGCCTTTAGTACCTTTTTTTGGTAGCTCTGAAAAGGGCTGTTCTGTGCCTGGCGGGCGGAAATCGAGATTTGATGTTCCGCCCCCGTCTCCTAGAGCGCGTTGAGCTTTGAATTTGCCTTTGTCCCAGGGGGTGTATAATAAACGATAATACTTAGATCTATCGTTTTTATTTGGTTTTGGTAATCCCTCTCGATCTGGGATTGTCCTTTGTGAGGACGTTTCCTTCTCTGTTCCGTCTTTAGGGAGCTCGAAACGATGAGAGGGATTCTGTCTTTTAGGTGGCCTATCGTCTTTAGATATTGGTGGTAAATTCACCACATATGGTTTTGTAATTGGTTGGTAATTACTAGAGTATGAATACTTGAATTTTCAATTCTTAAGTTACACTTTACTTTTGATTAAATGTTGAATAAAACGTAGTGAAGTAGTAAGAGTTCAGCCCCTCAAGTGTTCTTATTCGAACACTGAACCTTGGTAGGAAGTATAAATGATTTTTCGTTTGGTTAGAGAAGGTTTAATAGTTTTTTTAAACAATTATCATAGCCATCTCTAGTAAAAGTGGCGCGACAAAAAAAAAAGGGGGGGGGGGGGGGGGGAGGCCCGTGGCCAGAATCTGGTCCCGGGCCCGACTTGGAGATGTGGCGGCCCTGCCTACAGTTTCCATTTGCGACAAGTTTTTAAAAATGGGGCAACGATTATGGAGCTTAAGATTACAACTCTGGCAAATCATTCTCAACCTTCCCCCTTCAAACAGTCTAATATTTACCCGATCTAAGATAGGTAGGTGGGCAATTCTCATAGGAGTAGATTTTCATAGTCCCGTTGACTTTAAGCAATTAATTCAATGAAAATAAAGACAAACTATAGTGAATCCAGGCTGAAATATATATATTTAACAGGTTCCACTGTCATTAGATACAATTTTCCTTTTTGACATTTCATGTCTTTGCTATGGCACACAACCAAATTTTCGTTATGTCACGTTACGTTACGTAACGAAATATGCTCAATTTCTGATGATTTCCGCTTACAACCGAGTCGTTGCTAGGGAAATGGTACTTCGTCGTTTTTCATCCCACAAAATTCGTTGACCATTCGTTCGAAAGCTCTCGATTTATCCAACAATATTATGTTAACTACTGCGAAGTGCGTGTCCAACAAACTGAGTTATGAGCATGGTTATATAAATAATTGTTTACACACAGGTGATCATTCTCAATAATTGATATTGTGAACATGATTGCAACCGCTTGTTAATTTCTGATGATTTCATTGAGCTTGTGTTTCGATGATTTGATTCATAGCAGGTGATCCGAATATTACGAAAACGGTTTGATTTGTGAAGCGGAACATGATTGCAACCGCTTGTTAATTTCTGATGATTTCATTGAGCTTGTGTTTCGATGATTTGATTCATAGCAGGTGATCCGAATATTACGAAAACGGTTTGATTTGTGAAGCGGAGGTTAAATAATTTGAATAGGTAATTTCTATACTTTACACTCTAGGAAGCTGTAATTTCGTTTGTAGCCTCTTTAGGACATTTACTTGACGATGCTCAGGGTCCGGATCAGATGTGTGGCTCTTAAAGCTAATTTCTATGCTTTACACTCTAGGAAGCTGTAATTTCGTATGTAGCCTCTTTAGGACATTTACTTGACGATGCTCAGGGTCCGGATCAGACCAGAGTCATCAGACCTCTACCTAACGAAAAGAACTACCACATATTTTACCAGTTGCTAGCAGGACTGACTCCAGAAGAACGAGGTCCTTAGTACCATTAAATTTTGACATTTTCATGTCTTTGCCCTGGCACATTGCACAAAAAACTGTCACGTAACGTAACGTAAAAACTGTTCTCATATTGACATTTTCATGTCTTTGCCCTGGCACATTGCACAAAAAACTGTCACGTAACGTTACGGTTGGTTTTCTGATGATTTCCGCTTACAACCGAGTCGTTGCTAGGGAAATGGTACTTCGTCGTTTTTCATCCCACAAAATTCGTTGACCATTCGTTCGAAAGCTCTTGATTTATCCAACCATATTATGTTAACTACTGCGAAGTGCTTGGCCAACAAGCTGAGTTATGAGCATGGTTATATGAATAATTGTTTACACACAGGTGATCATTCTCAATAATTGATATTGTGAACATGATTGCAACCGCTTGTTAATTTCTGATGATTTCGTTGAGCTGGTGTTTCGATGATTTGATTCATGGCAGGTGATCCGAATATTGCGAGAACGGTTTGATTTGTGAAGCGGTGGTTAAATCATTTTAATAGGTAATTCCTAAGCTTTACACTCTAGGAAGCTGTAATTTCTTATGTAGCCTCTTTAGGACATTTACTAGACGATGCCCAGGGTCCGGATCAGATGAGTGGCTCTTGAAGCTAATTTCTATGTTTTACACTCTAGGAAGCTGTAATTTCGTATGTAGTCTCTTTAGCACATTTACGTGACGATGCCCAGGGTCCGGATCAGCTGAGTGGCTCTTAGAGCTTGCATACGAGTCTGCAGGGGGGTAGGTGATGTAGCCTGGCTCGAATTCAATAAAGTACCCACGGGTGTCGGAACAATGAGTCAACACGATCGCGAATTCAATTAAGTACCCACGGGTGGGCGGTTTCTCTTACGGCCCATTTAATTGATCTGTACGCCCGCCGTGCAATGCACGGGTGAGATCTGCCTAGTAATAAATACAATAAGAAAACACACATGAAAATGTCCCAATGTGTTGCAGACTCGTATGCAAGCATTTCTTGATAATGAATCATTTCATTTCTACTTACAAAATTCCCAAGAACTCACCTTTTTGTTTGACATTTTGAACGATGTTCAGAAGCAGGAGCTGGTTTGGTGGCTCATTGTGGAGGACGAAAAACCCACACTCACTGGATCATCTTAAGTGAGATATTTTTCAGGTTAATTATTCTCAAAGCCTAAACGAATGAAGTTCTTTAGTTTTCTGACACTGATTAACTACAATAGTTAGTAGGCTCCTAGTCCTAATAAAAACTCGTTCACGTTAGATTGGTATTGTTGACAGCAATCTACAATCAATTATTGCGCTGGCAGGCATGATTATTATAACATTTAGTCGAATTGAAACTTTGTATTGCTACAATATTATACTTTTTCAAAACAAAACTGTTGAAAATGTTGGTCAGGAAAACTTATTTCTGTTCTAGAACCAAAAATTTCAACCATGTATCATGTTTTCTCCTCGATATTGATTCGAAATTCTATGAAATATATTTTCCAAATTTTTTATTATAGATTCGAAATCTAGATAAAATTCCATGGGACTGTGACCCTTCACTCGGTAAAGTCTAGGAGTTGGAGGGGGGGGGGACGGAAACGTACGGCACAGTGGACGAACGAATTTTTTGGGAATGTACCTACTTGGAATTTCGGAACGTGGTCCTGTCTACCTACCTGGGAGAGAGTTTTTGTTAGAATTGGTCGGGATGCGGCCCAGGGAAAATAAAATAAAATTATTTCATTTATTCTTTTATTAAATGACGTTTCGTCCCCTTACTGTGGACATCTTCAGGGTGGTGTCCAGAAAACTATTTAATGAAAACGCTTGCATACGAGTCTGCAACACATTGGGACATTTCATGTCTTTTGGTGCAGACTCTTATGTGTTGCAGACTCGTATGCAAGCTCTAAGAGCCACTCAGCTGATCCGGACCCTGGGCATCATCAAGTAAATGTCCTAAAGAGGCTACATACGAAATTACAGCTTCCTAGAGTGTAAAGTATAGAAATTAGCTTTAAAAGCCACTCATCTGATCCGGACCCTGGACATCGTCAAGTAAATGTCCTAAAGAGGCTACATACGAAATTACAGCTTCCTAGAGTGTAAAGCATAGAAATTAGCTTTAATAGCCACACATCTGATCCGGACCCTGAGCATCGTCAAGTAAATGTCCTAAAGAGGCTACATACGAAATTACAGCTTCCTAGAGTGTAAAGCATAGAAATTAGCTTTAAGAGCCACACATATGATCCGGACCATGAGCATCGTCAAGTAAATGTCCTAAAGAGGCTACAAACGAAATTACAGCTTCCTAGAGTGTAAAGTATAGAAATTACCTATTCAAATTATTTAACCTCCGCTTCACAAATCAAACCGTTTTCGTAATATTCGGATCACCTGCTATGAATCAAATCATCGAAACACAAGCTCAATGAAATCATCAGAAATTAACAAGCGGTTGCAATCATGTTCACAATATCAATATTATTGAGAATGATCACCTGTGTGTAAACAATTATTTATATAACCATGCTCATAACTCAGTTTGTTGGAAACGCACTTCGCAGTAGTTAACATAATATTGTTGGATAAATCGAGAGCTTTCGAACGAATGGTCAACGAATTTTGTGGGATGAAAAACGACGAAGTACCATTTCCCTAGCAACGACTCGGTTGTAAGCGGAAATCATCAGAAATTGAGCATATTTCGTTACGTAACGTAACGTGACATAACGAAAATTTGGTTGTGTGCCATAGCAAAGACATGAAATGTCAAAAAACACCAGCTCAATGAAATCATCAGAAATTAACAAGCGGTTGCAATCATGTTCACAATATCAATTATTGAGAATGATCACCTGTGTGTAAACAATTATTTATATAACCATGCTCATAACTCAGTTTGTTGGACACGCACTTCGCAGTAGTTAACATAATATTGTTGGATAAATCGAGAGCTTTCGAACGAATGGTCAACGAATTTTGTGGGATGAAAAACGACGAAGTACCATTTCCCTAGCAACGACTCGGTTGTAGGCGGAAATCACTGTAACACTATATGTTTCGTGCGCGGAAAAAAATTGACTCGCAAAATTGACGCGCAAAAATTGCTAGGACCCCAGGGCTAAAACATGATACATGTTAAATGGCCTTATAACCACGAATTATTTTGACAAGTAGGTAGTGCAAGTAGTAGTGCAAGTAGGTACCTAATTAAAAACAAAATACAACCCTCGAAATTTAAAATATTATCTCAGTTTTATGATTTGGTAATTTACCAATTTCAAATTATTTTGGATGTATTCTCTATTCAACTGTTGTCTACTCCCCCCTCCCCCCCTAATTTTCCATAAATATTAAGAAGATGCCATCAGAACAGTGTGTACGTACCTACCCGTGTTCTTTATTCACGAAATTATTTACGTTTACCTATCTACCGTAATTGTGAATTTCCAGGGGCTACAAATTAATAATTGGCTCCTTTAATCCGTCAACCTTAACGTACCTGCCTACCTACATGAATTGTGCTAACATTCTATCACAAACATGTATGTGCTCCTATTAGCTCCCCATCTTGTTCAAAAAATTCAAATTTTCGAATTAGTTAGAAAAAAAACTCGGCGCTCCGCGCCTCGCCAGGGGGCAAGCCCCCTGGACCCCCGGTTACCTCTTTTTACATACTTCGGACGAAATTATTGAAACACAGAATGTGCGTGTGTGTTGTGTGTGTGTGTGTTGCGTTGTCGCGCAACCAAGTGACAACCAAACAAGCGTCATTATTTACTATTCATTTACTATTCATGCTCATAACACAGGTAGAAGGCCACGCACATCACAGTAGTTAACATAATATGGTTGGATAAATCAGGAGCTTTCCAACGAATGGTGAACGATTTCTGTGCGATTAAAATTGCGGAAGTTCCATTTCCCTACCAACGGCTCGGTTGTACGTGAAAATCATAAGAAAATTTACAAGCGGTTGCAATCATGTTGACAATATCAATTATTGAGAATGATCATCTGTGTGTAAACAATTGATTCAAACAACCATGCTCATAACTCAGGTTGATGGCCACGCACTTCGCAGTAGTTAACATAATATGGTTGGATAAATCAGGAGCTTTCCAACGAATGGTGAACGATTTCTGTGCGATTAAAATTGCGGAAGTTCCATTTCCCTACCAACGGCTCGGTTGTACGTGAAAATCATAAGAAAATTTACAAGCGGTTGCAATCATGTTGACAATATCAATAATTGAGAATGATCATCTGTGTGTAAACAATTGATTCAAATAACCATGCTCATAACTCAGGTTGAAGGCCACGCACTTCGCAGTAGTTAACATAATATGGTTGGATAAATCAGGAGCTTTCCAACGAATGGTGAACGATTTCTGTGCGATTAAAATTGCGGAAGTTCCATTTCCCTACCAACGGCTCGGTTGTACGTGAAAATCATAAGAAAATTTACAAGCGGTTGCAATCATGTTGACAATATCAATAATTGAGAATGATCATCTGTGTGTAAACAATTGATTCAAATAACCATGCTCATAACTCAGGTTGAAGGCCACGCACTTCGCAGTAGTTAACATAATATGGTTGGATAAATCAGGAGCTTTCCAACGAATGGTGAACGATTTCTGTGCGATTAAAATTGCGGAAGTTCCATTTCCCTACCAACGGCTCGGTTGTACGTGAAAATCATAAGAAAATTTACAAGCGGTTGCAATCATGTTGACAATATCAATAATTGAGAATGATCATCTGTGTGTAAACAATTGATTCAAATAACCATGCTCATAACTCAGGTTGAAGGCCACGCACTTCGCAGTAGTTAACATAATATGGTTGGATAAATCAGGAGCTTTCCAACGAATGGTGAACGATTTCTGTGCGATTAAAATTGCGGAAGTTCCATTTCCCTACCAACGGCTCGGTTGTACGTGAAAATCATCACCGTCACACATTTCGTTACATCCCGCGTTTCATTTTCGGCTAGTTAGTCCATGGCTAAAACACATTCTGTGTTAAAATGGTTTTCAAAGCTAAGAATTAAATCTAAAACGTTAAAAATCAATTGTTTTAATAAAATCATAGTTTTAAACAAATTAAGTTAACCCTATAATTGGTTTCACAGATGGCGAGAAAGAAGAAAACCAATAATCGCGAAAAAAAACCACTGAGCTTGAGAACAAGACTCAAGCTCAGCAGAAGACGAGGTCGAAGAAGCAAAAATGGTACGTTTTTTATTCATATTTCAAGCGTTCTTTCTGTCTAGGAAAACCCATCCGGAAACACGGGCCGCCGATTGCCATTTTCGATGGCGGCCTCTCCTGGCACCCCTACACGTTGCTAACAATCGCTTCTTTCACATTTCCACCCGGACTCGCTTTTATCGATTTCAGTTTCAACTCTTCGAGAGACATAACATGTGACTTACTATTCCAGCTTAGGCCTTATTCAATTATACCCCGTTTGAAATGTGTCTGGGAAACGGTTTTCAAATGGGATGATACGGCATTATCCGACCCCTCGAGAGATCTTTTTTTTTCGTGTCGAACTGGATAGCATTTTCCACGAAGAGTGCAATCCGTCAAAATCCGCATTTCCCCTCCTGATTTCCTTACTTCGTCAATTTTCGAATCAGTTCTCCCAGTTTTCGAAGATATTTCCTCTCGATTTATATTCCAATATTCTCACCTAAACACCTCGCAGCACCCATTCCAAGTTGATAAAACCTGCCATCGTTTCGTCCATTCATGAACTCCGCGCAGCTGCAGTATTGCTGTTCCTCCCGTCAAAAGTTTACTTTCTTCTACCTTTACATTCCCCTTTTCATCATGTTGAGGTAGGATATGACAAATTCGACGTGATTTCTACTTAGATTTCACCCCTTATCACACTTGTCATTCATGTGCCAGCAGTCGATTTATTTTCATTGATCTAGTTTAGTTGCACACGTCAACGTTTTTGTTACGCACCTTTAATAGATTATTCCTCATTTATCTCACTATTATCAATTTCTCTTCTTTATTTTCGTACAATTTTAATGTTTATAATACATAGATACTTTTCAATAAGTCGAACCTGTTCCTTCTCAGACTGGTGCACTTCTCAATTTAAAATAGATTTTGGCATTCCATGTTTCGTTTCAATTTCACTATTTTCTCATTCCAACCACGAATTTTGCTCGTAGTTCTCTTGATTGAGCACTGTAGGCACCTACTGCATGACTGAAATCTATTCCCCATAGTTTCGCTTTTCCTCGAGGTTGCTCATTGGCGGTGCATGACCTATTTATAGTTTTGTTTGCCTATCAAAATAGTTTTCAGTCACCTAATGTACCGCCGAATCACTAATGTACTAAACACGGCTTGTAAGTCACAAAATAGGTACAAAGGGGCGAAATTGAACTAATCAGGCTTTGAAGTGTGAAAATTGGGCGACTATTTAAAATTGTGTGATACTACAACCTTCCTCTTCCGCATGTAACTCATTCCTCTGCTTCCTTCCTTCATCTGAAGCAGTGGTTTGTACATTTGATTGTTTTCTTAAAGCAGGACTTCCCAAAATTTTTATCTGGTGGACCCTCCTCCCAGTCAAGCTCACAGTAACTGTTGAAATTCAGCTCAAAGCCCATGGGCATTAAAACTACTCAATTCTAGTGCCCAATTTTTCCATGTTCCAATTGCGTTGGATCCATCACAGCTTTAGCAACATTTGTGCACACATCGATGCAATGGACCATATAATTTCGCTGGTTTTCAAAAATCTTCCAACAATCGTATTATTTCAGCACCAATTGTATTGGGGTTTGAATAATAAGAGATCCGCCTCCAGATATCCCAGATAAAAGTCACAGTCCAGGAGCCAAGATAGAAAATCGGTAGTAATTTCAGGAGAAAGATTGAGATTAGATTTTGAAAATTCAGTCCATTCTGAGTGAGAAAATCTTTGTCTTCCATCACAAAACTGGTGGAATACGAAATGGCAGTACCATAAATATGGCTCAATTAGCCCATTTTAAAGTTTTCCTCTGATAATTCCTAAACCATTCACCCTACAGAAATTTTTATACTCAGCAAAGTTGTAGAACATATAATTAAAAAGCGATCCGACCCAAAAACTATGAATTATCTCCCAAAATGAGCGAATCACAAACAATTGATGAAAATCGGGCTAATTTTGGGTCAGTCCTCTTCTCCCCGCGTCTAGACTTTTGCCCATTAAAATCACCTAGCAGCCTTAATACTGGTCTGATTTATGTCTGCCAAACATCATTCGATTCAGGTTTAAATACTTTCCAAAGTTCATATCGAGCAAGTTTTTGCTGAGACCTTTCCTCATTGACTTACAGCAGAACTATAATTTTTTGTCATTTTACACATAAAGTTAGCAAAAACAGCTTTTACTTTGTACTTTAATGGGAAAGGTATCAGCTAAAACTTGCTACATGTAAACTTTGGAGAGTATTTTTAACCCTGAATCTAATGAAGTTTGGTAAACCTAAATCAGACCAATAGCAACGCCGCTAGGTGATTTTGAAGGGCAAAAATCCAGACCGAAGGGGGGGGGGGGGGGGGGTAGACCCAAAATTAGTCCGATTTTCAATTGTTTGTAATTTGCTTATTTAGGGAGGTGATTCACAGTTTTTGGGTCGGATCGCTTTGTATTTTTATACTGTATAACTTTGCTACATATAAAAATTTCTGTAGGATGAATGGTTTAGGAATTATTAGAGAAAAACTTTAAGAGGGGCAAATTAATCCATCTTTATGAGGCTGCCATTTTGTATTCCACCACTTTCGAGGTGGCAGACAACGATTTGTTCACTAGCAATGGCATAAATTTCAAAATCTAATCCCGAACCTTTTTCTTAAATTATTACCCATTTTCGGCCTTGGCTCCTGGACTCTCAGTAAGATCGCTAATCGATCGGAAAAGGTCTAGATGTGTGTAAACTAATAACCTATATATTTGTAAAATGTGTAAAAATAAGTTGAAAAGGTCCATATCAATTTGGAAGTGCTATGAACAGTATTATGCGACATTCTTATCTTTTCAGTGATGCTCCATCGGGAGAGTGAGTTACGCAAGAGTCTCCGTGCTCAGGAGAAGCCTCTACATCACGCTGTCCTCGTTGAAAATGAAGCTGAAAAAGTAAGGTACCCACTCCCACGGATTCGACATTCAATTCAATATCATTTATTGTGTACAAAAAAAGTTTATAAATGCACATTTGAATAACAGTAACATAATAGTACTTTATGGTGGTAAATCATTATGTAAACATCAAATACATAAAAATAAAATATGGCAATCGAAAAACTGAACAGAATAATGAAAAATAGTAAAAGCATTCTGCAATTCGGCAAAAAAAAGGAGGGGGTGGGGGGGGGGGGGGGGGGGGTCAGGGGTGGTGCACTAAACATAGTAAAAAGTACTAATTCAGTCATACAACTTTAATTGACTTTTCCCCCTAATCACAGCTTTTGTGATTAACAAATTTAAACTCAATGGGGTGTCAGGGTGAGACGGATATAAGTAAAAAAGGCTTCTTTGAGTGTTTTATTGCTAGCTTTCGAACATCAACATGTCATCCTCAGGCGTCTTCGTTTCTAAAAACACGTATAACAGGTCGTTACAAACTATGACTAGGAAGATATAGCACTTAGGAACCTGCCTAATATACAGAAATCGATTCACACATACCTGTCTAGTATTCTCTAACGCTCCGTCCCTGCTCCGCGGCCAGGTACATCAGTCTCCGGGGGGGATGTTTAATTTCTTTAATTTCCATAGGAATCGCTGTCAGCTCTGAGGTTAACCTCTTGGGTTGTCTGTAGAAGGAGTTTAGGGTTGATTAGGCTTATTTTAAATGATTTATAAGTGACTGACGAAATTTGAACACGTGGGGTTTGTTTACCTTGTGTGATGTAGAGAGTTGCGTCGAAATCTGAAGGATTTTCTGTTGCGGATATAGCTCCGACTTGTCAAGAGATGATGAATTTTAATTTTTATATTTAGCGGATTCGTGGAATTTAGTAATTTATGGAGCGGAGATATGAAATGACGAAAATAAATTTACACGGTAATCCTTCCTCCAAGAAGGTTGGGTGGCCTGTGACGTCAAGTGTAACAAGGGGGGAGGTAACATCTATTGTGGTTGTTGCTGACGTTTTCCGGAGGCTGAGTCCTGATCATGGAGCCGTGGCGGAGCTGGGCCCCGCTACCTACTGGGTGAGATCTAAATTTACGAAATTTTACAAGGTAGTTAATGAGTTGATAATTGGTATTTCAGGTTACATACTTACATAGGCTGATAAGTACAGGCTTCTATGTAGTTACGGTTATTCCTGATGTGAGTATACTAGTTTTGACAAAGTAGTTGGGTACCTAAAGTTTAAATACTAAATTAAATTGTAGTAAATTTATTTCTATGTTCATGGTATTTCTAACAGTGCTAAAATGAAAATATAGACGAGTAAAAATACAGGGTTGTATGCAGTCACAGTTTATACTTGAACTAATTTTGGTAAAACAAAGGTTGGAATTGGGTGCCTAAAACTTCAATATCTGTTTTTTTATTCATGGTATTTGGGTGTTTTAAAATATAAATGTTTTCATAAATTTGTCTTTTGAAAAGTATAGGTTCTTTGGTTAGGGAGGTAACATTTTGGAAATCTGGAACATGGCCGTTGCTAATACAGTGGCGGTCTAGCGAGGTTTTTTCTATTTTATTTTGTATGTTGTAATTATGTGAATAAATTCTTTTAGATAAATTTTGTAAGCTTTCTCCTATGTACACTTGTGGGCAGTTTTCTGTTTTACATGGAATTTTGTAAACGTTAAATCTGGAGTTCATTAATGGTTCTTGGTCTTTAAGGGGGGGGGGGGGGGGGGGGGTAGTGGGTTTTTAGTTTGTTGTTATAAGACCATGAGACCTTGTAATTATCTTTTTTGAATATATTTTGGAATTTATGTGTCCAATCGGATCGATATAGTAAAGAGACATATTTATAGGGTTCTTTATCTGGTTCGATCGGTTTATACTGGTTTTGAAGACTTTGTTTTTGGGCGGTTATGTGACTATTAATTGAATTTTGGCATTCTATAGGTTTTGGTTTTTTTAAATAATGAGTGATGGAATATTTTGGGGGCATGATAGTCTGTGAACTGCTATACGAGTGAGTTTTATTATTTTTTAAATTGAATTTAACGTGCTTTTCAAAAAATGATGGTAGAAATGGGAAAATTGATGGGTCAAATTGCGGGTGGTCCCCGGCTGCAATTGCTCGAGTTTTTTTATTCTGTTGCTGCTTCCCTAATTTAAAGTAAATGACTTTCTTATCTGCTTTTTGACATTTCATGTCTTTGCTATGGCACACAACCAAATTTTCGTTATGTCACGTTACGTTACGTAACGAAATATGCTCAATTTCTGATGATTTCCGCTTACAACCGAGTCGTTGCTAGGGAAATGGTACTTCGTCGTTTTTCATCCCACAAAATTCGTTGACCATTCGTTCGAAAGCTCTCGATTTATCCAACAATATTATGTTAACTACTGCGAAGTGCGTGTCCAACAAACTGAGTTATGAGCATGGTTATATAAATAATTGTTTACACACAGGTGATCATTCTCAATAATTGATATTGTGAACATGATTGCAACCGCTTGTTAATTTCTGATGATTTCATTGAGCTTGTGTTTCGATGATTTGATTCATAGCAGGTGATCCGAATATTACGAAAACGGTTTGATTTGTGAAGCGGAACATGATTGCAACCGCTTGTTAATTTCTGATGATTTCATTGAGCTTGTGTTTCGATGATTTGATTCATAGCAGGTGATCCGAATATTACGAAAACGGTTTGATTTGTGAAGCGGAGGTTAAATAATTTGAATAGGTAATTTCTATACTTTACACTCTAGGAAGCTGTAATTTCGTTTGTAGCCTCTTTAGGACATTTACTTGACGATGCTCAGGGTCCGGATCAGATGTGTGGCTCTTAAAGCTAATTTCTATGCTTTACACTCTAGGAAGCTGTAATTTCGTATGTAGCCTCTTTAGGACATTTACTTGACGATGCTCAGGGTCCGGATCAGACCAGAGTCATCAGACCTCTACCTAACGAAAAGAACTACCACATATTTTACCAGTTGCTAGCAGGACTGACTCCAGAAGAACGAGGTCCTTAGTACCATTAAATTTTGACATTTTCATGTCTTTGCCCTGGCACATTGCACAAAAAACTGTCACGTAACGTAACGTAAAAACTGTTCTCATATTGACATTTTCATGTCTTTGCCCTGGCACATTGCACAAAAAACTGTCACGTAACGTTACGGTTGGTTTTCTGATGATTTCCGCTTACAACCGAGTCGTTGCTAGGGAAATGGTACTTCGTCGTTTTTCATCCCACAAAATTCGTTGACCATTCGTTCGAAAGCTCTTGATTTATCCAACCATTTGATTTGGGAATTGATAAGTAAAGGTGGGTAGTTGTTATTTGCAAAGATGGTTTGCAATTTTGCTTTCACGGAGTTATGGTACTTAGCAGAGGTTAGGCTTAGGGCTGTAGAGGCATAATTATACAATAAGTTTTTCTTAAAATGTGTTGGATGATTAGAGTGATAGTTGATTAGTTTACTGTTAAATGTAGGTTTTGTGTACCATTTGAACATCAGTTTTGAGTCCTGATCTCGAATGATACTTACATTGAGGTAATTTATTTGGTTATTACTTTCTATCTGTTTGGTGAATTGAATAGATTTGTTAAGATTATTGAATTCGTGAAACAGTTGGTCAACTTGGTCAACCGGTACGGCTAGTAGCAAGTCGTCCTCAAATTTAAAAACCCATTTGATCGGGGTTTTTGTTGCATTTACGAGTTGGTCCAGCATCCGGTTTAAAACAAGTTTCCCAACGGTCGAGCTGAGTAAACCTCCCATTATTTGACCATTTTTCTGTTTGTAGAATTTACTATCAAATTGAAAATAGCCAGAATCACAGCACAGTTTAAAGCCCTCGGTAAAAAGATCAAGGTTCTTAATGGGTGAGTATGTTTTTATTTCGTCCCAGTTTTCCTCGATAGTTCTGACTGCGTCGCTCGTCCGCAGATTAGGGTAGAGCTCTTTGACATCAAAACTGATCATTGCGTATGTAGGATCGAGTTCTGTGCCTTCTAGGGTGTTTTTAAGCTGCTGGGCGTTTTTCAGGTCGTACGGGTTGTTGGTGACAAATGGTTTTAAGATATTAGCGTACCATTTAGATAGCAGTTGGGACGGTCCATTACAATTGGCAACGATGGGTCGCATGGTTTGGGGGTCTTTGTGGGTTTTAAGTTTACCGTAAAGGCAAGGGGCTGTGCTGTGGCGGTTGAACAATTTAGATTTTAAAGTTTTATTGAGTATTTTCTTCTCAATAAGTTTATCTGTAAATTTTTCGAATTTTTTATTGATAATGTTGGTAGGATCATTGGAAACTAGTTCAAATTTAGCACTATTGTTTAGGAAGTCTATACATTTATCATTATACTGGTCTCTATACATTATTACTGTTTGGCATGCTTTATCGGCTTGTACTGCTACTAGGTTAGGATTATTTTTGAAAAATGTTCTCATTTTCTTACTATTATTGGAGGTTTTCCTTTGGATGGCTGACGGTCGCTGTTTTCTGGTTTGATTGATGACGTTTATAGTCTCGTTGCGGATGGCTGTGCGTTCGTTTTCTGTGAAGTCTTCAGAATTCAGTGCAAATTCGATGTCGGTGACCATTTTCATGGTTTCCTTCTCTCTCAACGGTGCTTCGAGGTTGAACTTGTCGTGCTGCATAATAGTGTTGGCGATGTCGTTCGGTATGGTGACATCTGTGGCGTTGAATAACCACTGGGCTGTGATGTTGAGGTCGGGTGGCGGGGTGGGCTCGATCCCAGTTCTTCGACAAAGGAGTGCGAATTTGTCATCATGCTTTCGGTTAGAGACTTCTATGGATGCAGTGAGAAAATTTTCGAGGTAGCGGTTGGTGGAGACGCTAGTAGTGCTATCAATCTCTTGGGCCCCCTGTTTACCTCTCAATGTGGCAAGTTCACGTTCCAGGTTACCTGTCGCCTCTGCTACGTGGTCGATCTCGAAATCCAGTACTTGGCAGCAAAAGCGTTCGACTGAGGAGGTGAACTTAGTGAACTTCTTGTATGTAGGGGGTATGAATTTGGTGGTGGCGTTTCTTGTGTGTTGGAGGTGTTTAGGCAGTAGATTGTTGTTCTTACATCTGTCCAGGAATCTGGTTTGTGCTTTTAGGTTTGCTAACTTCCTAGTGAGGTTCTTGAGTTTGATAAATACCTTAGCTTGTACGGTAGTCAGTGGGTTGGTGTTGAAGTCGGCGGGTGGTTCCGCGTCGTCCCTGCTCTCCCTGGTGGAGCAGTAATCATAATTGATTGATTCTTGATACATCCGTCAGGCTTTTATGGCCAATGGGGTGTCAGGGTGAGACGGATATAAGTAAAAAAGGCTTCTTTGAGTGTTTTATTGCTAGCTTTCGAACATCAACATGTCATCCTCAGGCGTCTTCGTTTCTAAAAACACGTATAACAGGTCGTTACAAACTATGACTAGGAAGATATAGCACTTAGGAACCTGCCTAATATACAGAAATCGATTCACACATACCTGTCTAGTATTCTCTAACGCTCCGTCCCTGCTCCGCGGCCAGGTACATCAGTCTCCGGGGGGGATGTTTAATTTCTTTAATTTCCATAGGAATCGCTGTCAGCTCTGAGGTTAACCTCTTGGGTTGTCTGTAGAAGGAGTTTAGGGTTGATTAGGCTTATTTTAAATGATTTATAAGTGACTGACGAAATTTGAACACGTGGGGTTTGTTTACCTTGTGTGATGTAGAGAGTTGCGTCGAAATCTGAAGGATTTTCTGTTGCGGATATAGCTCCGACTTGTCAAGAGATGATGAATTTTAATTTTTATATTTAGCGGATTCGTGGAATTTAGTAATTTATGGAGCGGAGATATGAAATGACGAAAATAAATTTACACGGTAATCCTTCCTCCAAGAAGGTTGGGTGGCCTGTGACGTCAAGTGTAACAAGGGGGGAGGTAACATCTATTGTGGTTGTTGCTGACGTTTTCCGGAGGCTGAGTCCTGATCATGGAGCCGTGGCGGAGCTGGGCCCCGCTACCTACTGGGTGAGATCTAAATTTACGAAATTTTACAAGGTAGTTAATGAGTTGATAATTGGTATTTCAGGTTACATACTTACATAGGCTGATAAGTACAGGCTTCTATGTTGTTACGGTTATTCCTGATGTGAGTATACTAGTTTTGTTCGGAATCAGTGGGGTGTGTGAGCACCAATTACCGAATTCCAGAAGTAAAAGGATGGATGTTGGATTTTTCTACTCGAAGGACCACTCCCTTCTAAACGGGAGAAAAAGATATATGGATGTTGGTAGAATAATAAAAAAAGATAGAGTTAAGTTAATGCAGATAAGGTGCAGAATATAATTGTACTCAAAGACAAGGTGTAATATTTCCTAGGGTTTGCCTAAGTACCTAAGTGGCCACTGAAACGGAAAGAGATGTTGCAAACAAAATGTACTTTATATTAGCTACAACTAGTAACAAGTCGGATCGCCTTTTGTTTAAACAGTTCGTAGGGTTCGATGATCGAATGATGAAATCCTGACAGGAAGATAAGTAGGTTTTGGTAGGTCGGAGAATCACGTATTCGTAATGGGTACCAAAGACAATGACGTGGCAGGTAAGTGTGAACAAGTCGGAGGTAGGAGAAAAGATCAGATATGGTAGGTACTTGAAAGCATTTACCTCGCAACGGGCGTTACCTGGTCGTCTGCTGGTTTTACCTCTGACAAATATCCTTCCTTCGTTCAACTGTCGTCTGTCCAAGTGTTGAATCGGACTCGTAGTAAACCCTCTACGGTCTGTTGGTAGTGGTTGAGGTAGGTCAGGCAATGCGGTACAGTTCCAGACGTAGAGTACACGAAAATCCCAGGAAATGGTTGGTCGAGATACTGACACCAAATTCCGGTTCACTCTTACGTCAAATGGACGACAGATGATAAAATGAAATGAAAAACTGAGGATTATTGTCGAATAACGTGATGAAAAGATATTTAGAAAAAGGCGAAAGATAGTTGTAGCTGTTAGGAGAATTCGTTTGATAATGGCGGCGATGGCCGGACGATGCGCTAAGGGCCTGCGCAGAAGGCTGTAGAATGTTCGAGAACGATTAAAGCACTTGTCACAAATTCACACTATTAATGTCCGTTTGATAGCAAATAAATTAAGTATTATATTAATATAAATGTTAATAATAATAACAATAAATAACAATGCGAATAAATTAGAATAGGTGAACAGAGAGTGGGACAAGCGGGTCTAATGTGAATGACGGATTATATCCTATCTCCCGCTCGAGCTGTGCGGAACCACAGCACAGTTGAAAACAATGATAAGAACAACCCAACAGTGATAAATAAACTATTTAAACAGGTGATAACACAAATTGGATAAGTTGAAAAACAAGTGGATATTTTGTGGTTTATTTAGTTAAAGGCCGGTAATGAAGACTTCGGAGGATATTTTGATCTATTATTGGTGAGTATTGTTACAAAACATAAAAGCGGCGTGACCATACTCCCCCCTGTTTTGGAACAGGACTCGCTGGCAGCTGATGGGGTGATTCAGTAGACAGGAGACGCACTCTGGACTGGCAGGGGAACCAAATTAACGATGGATCTCCTGTAGACTCCACGACTGGTCTTGACAGTCACCACACGGACGATGTTGTCTGATCCCGGGTGTACTTGTTGGATCCTGGCTAGAGGCCAGCTACATGGTGAGGTGTTGGAGTCTCGAAGGAGCACAACATCTCCGATTCCGAGATTTGGTGATTTGGTTGACCATTTATTCCGAGGCTGCAATGAGCTGAGGTACTCGTGTCTCCACCTCTTCCAAAAATGCTGGACTCTCTCTCGGAGTAATTGCCAGCGGTTGAGCCGTCCTGTTGGAATATGAGTTAAGTCATACTCAGGAACGGCATTGAGTGGTTGTCCGATCAGGAAATGTCCCGGAGTTAGAACTTCCAAATCCTCTGGGCTGTCAGACAATGGTTGCAGGGGTCTGGAGTTGATGATAGCCTCCACTTTGGTAAACATCGTAGACAATTCGGGTTGTGTAAAAGTTTGATTACCAAACTGTTTAAACAAAAGGGTTTTTGCTAGTTTGATGTGGGACTCCCAACTACCTCCCATGTGTGGTGAAGACGGTGGATTGAAACTCCATTTAACTTTAAGGTGGCTGGTATGATTAATAATAGATGACTGGTTCTCATTGCTGTTAAACCATTTATAAACCTCTTGCAGATAACCTGAACTCCCTACAAAATTGGTACCACAGTCAGAGAAGACTTGAGCAGGCAGACCTCTTCTTGATACGAATCGATCGAAAACGTCTAAAAAAGACTCCACTGACAGAGAAATGGCCAGTTCAAGGTGCACAGCCCGTGATGAAAGGCAAATAAAAAGACAGGTATGACTTGGTAACGCTGGCCTTACGATTGGATGATGTGCGGCACATAAACGGACCTGCAAAGTCCACTCCACAGGTGAGGAAAGGACGAACACTGTTAAAGCGTGAAGCGGGTAAATTTCCCATATAGGGCTTGGTGATGACGTTGGAATATCTAATACATGTAATACATTTAGATTTGTGTAACCTCACCAGATTACGAGCCCGAGGTATCCAAAATCTCTGACGGAGAAATGCAAGCATTGCAGTTGGTCCTGCATGGAAGTTGCTTTTGTGAATATGGTCCACGATGAGATTTGTCAGATGACATCTAGAAGGTAGAAGAACTGGATGCTTCTGCTCGAAAGGTAAGGGAGAATTGTCCAAACGTCCACCAACCCGGAGTAACCCAACGTGGTCAGTGAATATGGCCAACTTCTTCAGTTCAGCTGGTAATGAGGATGAACCATGCTTAAATGCTTCCGGATAATGATGATGCTGGACCAAGTTGATACAGAGCTCTTGAGCACGCTCAAATTCCGTTGAAGTGACATTTCCAATTCGTCGTTTTCTTCGCTTTCGCTTCGGGATCCGAGTATTGTGAATAAACCTACGAACATAGGCCAAGACTCGTATAAGTTTATTATAGGATGAAAATCTGTTGGTAAAATCGATAAATTCTGCATGTTGGTTTATAGTAGCTAAGGTCACCTGTGGTTCAGGTCTCAGTTCAGGGACATTAATGTCAGGGGGTAAGGTCATTGAATGCGGCCAAGTAAATACAGGCTGATAACACCATTCAGGTCCTGACCACCACAGTGGATGATTCACCAATGCAGAGGGCAGCGCTCCTCTTGATCCTACATCAGCAGGGTTTTCCACACCCTTAATGTGAAACCACCAATCTGGTTTGGTGACGCTCAAAACCTGTTGCACTCTGTTGGCGACGAAGGTTTGGAGCCGGTGAGGTTGAGTGTTCAACCACGATAAGACAATGGTTGAATCGGAGAAACAAAATATATCATTGATGGTATAATACTTGATTACAGGTTCTAAAGATTTGATTAGTTGTGACAAAAGAACAGTGGCACATAACTCCAAACGAGGTATGGTAAGAGTTTTGAGAGGAGCAAGGCGAGTTTTTGCCTTCAGTATAGACATTGTTATTTGAGAATCCTGTGTCGTTCTAAGGTATGTCACAGCGCAATAACCGTCTTCAGAGGCATCGCAAAAACATACCAGTTGATACGAGGTTGATGATATGGGAAACATTCGAGGCACTGAGATAAGCTCGAGAGAAGAAAAATCATTGACAAACTGAGTCCATCTGGTTTTTAGAAAATCTGGTACGACTTCATCCCATCCGACTCCTTCCTTCCACGTATCCTGCAAAATCTTCTTGGCATGAAAGACCACTGGGGCCAGATAACCAAGGGGGTCAAACAATCTAGCGATAATGGAGAGTATGATACGTTTAGTGAATCCATCTTGTGGTTTGGAGACCTGGTAACAAAAGGCATCTGAATTAGGGTCCCAACTCATACCTAATATTTTAGTTATAGATCCTTCCTCAAGACCTAGAGCCATATATGGTTGTGAAGTGCTCTCCAGTTGAAACAAGGGTGGATGATTTGTTTTCCACTTGCTCAAGGAGAAACCTCCAAGGGATAACAAATGCACCAGGTCTGATTTCAAGGTAACCACTTCATTAACTAAATCTGCTCCGAAAACTAAATCATCGACTTATGTGTTTTCACGAAGGATAGTTGCACAAGCTGGGTAGCGGAGACCTTCATCGGTGGCAAGCTGATGGAGAACACGTTGCGCTTGATATGGGGAACTGGTAAGTCCATACGTAACAGTGTTTAATTCGTAGAAAGTCAACGGATCTGTGGGTTGGAAGCGCCAAACTATTTGTTGGTATTTTCGGTCAGTAGGTGTAACTAGTATCTGACGGAACATCTTAACCACATCACAGGATACAACATATTTGTGGCGACGGAAATTTAATATAATATTGCCAAGGTCGGCTTGCAACTTAGGGCCAGTAAGCAGGTGTTCATTGAGAGACCCTGAAGCTGTCCGAAAACTTGCATCAAAAACCACTCTTAATTTTTGGCCACCTGTTCCATCATCCTTGTAGACAGGATGGTGAGGTATTAGATAAGATGGATCACTTTTGGCTGGACTCATATGTCCCAAATCCAAATATTCCTGCATAAATGCAGAGTACTCTAGGTGTAATTGAGGGTTTTTGAGAAATTTAGCTTCCAAGGCATGAAAACGACGAATGGCAGCAGAGATGTTTGGTGTAATGGATGGATCAGGTGATTTAAATGGCAAGGATACAACGTACTGGCCAGAAGAGGTACGATAATGATGGTCTAAAAAATGCTTCTCACATGCCTCATCTGCAGGAGATACAGTAGGCTCGATACTTGGCTCCTCTATGGCCCAAAATTTTTCAATTAGGTCAGTAGTGTCAGACACTGATAACAAAGAGACAGAGTGAGATGTAACATCATCACCGGAGAATTTACCCATGACCGTAAATCCGAAAATGGTATCAATGAGGCGTGGTCCATTGTCATGGATGACAATTGGCGCACTAGTAATTACCTCTGGGTATAGGTCTGCTCCTATGAGGAAAGAAATAGGTAACGTCTGAGTGAACTGTGGGTCACTCAGTGGATATGACAGATAATCCTGCCAGAAGGCAGCGTCCAAAGGGACTTGTGGTAAAGGTGGGGTTATGGTTGGTATAACAATGGCTTCGGTTTTTAGAAGCGGCAGATCAGTTTGAGATGAAAAGGCAATATTAACTTTGCCAGATATATTGCGTAAATGCGATGAATTGACACCAGAAATGGTTCCGGTATAAGGCCGGGTTGATTTTCCCAGTTTCTTGGCGCAACTAGTGGTGATAAAACTGAACTGGCTCCCTGGATCTAAAAGCCCTCTAAAACATTGAAGTTCACCCTGGGCGTCCTCAATGCAGGCACACACAGTACCTAAAAGAACACCTCCCCGTTTTCCAGAAGAAGTGCTAGTGCCTACAGATGATGAAGGGGTAGAGGTAGATGGTGATGGTACAGAAGTTGATGGTCGGTCTTGTGTCGACTGATCTCCAGTCCTAGATACATGATCTAAATGTAAATCAGAATGGTGGCGACCCTTACAGAGGCGACAGCTGAATTTAGAGGTACATTCGTTAGTTTTATGAAACAGATGAAGACAGTTTCGACACCCTGAAAACCCTTTCAAAAGGTCTAGGCGTTGTGAAGGGGTGCTTTGCTTAAATCTAGAACAACTAGATATGATGTGAGTACCTTTGCATATGTAACACTCTAAGGTCGAAGTTGGTGTTGGCTTGGAAACATTGCGAGGACTAGTTGAATGACTAACAGTACGATCAGTTTTGGTAGTAAGCAAAACTTGTTTAGGAGGAGAAAATTTGTTTGGTTGTTTATGAGATGGTATGCGCTGAGAAGTGTTATTTGATGGTTTGGAATGAGAAGGGTGTACTTCCTCACTCATCCTAAGGGCATGGCACCTATCCTGCACAAATTTTTTCAACATATCAAATGTAGGGAAGGTAGTGTTAGAAATGGAGATTTCAAAAGCTTCCCTAGTTCGCTGGTCTAATCCTCGGAGTGCTATCTCACATAATAGGTACTGCTCGAAGTGTGGGATTTTTAGATTTTGGAGGGACATCACTGTCTCCGTGACGTTAGATAAATAGGTTTGCAACGATTCAGAAGTAGGTTTATTACAGCTAGGTTTAAAAGACAGAAGCCTATCTAAATGATGGCATGCAATTTTTCTCTGATGATCATAAGTTTTTGATAACGAATCCCATGCTTGAAGGAAGTTAGCTTCATCAACGGGAATATGTTTGATGCAATCCAATGCTGGACCATCCAAGAAAGAGATGAGGTAATGAAACCGTTCTGCGTCAGTGATATTATCATCCCCCATGATCAGAGAAACAAACATTTGTTTGAAGGTGGTCCATGTGGAGATATCACCTTTGAATGGTTTAATTTGAATTTTAGGTAGTATGGCACGAGGCGTAGAAACGACAGACTGATTGGTGTTATGATTAGAAAGGTCAGAGGTATTGGTAACTGGAACGGAGAAAATTTGAATGCCATACCCTAAAGCATCATAATAACATGCCTTAACGGATTCCAGAAAAGCATTATCCTCAGCTGTTGGGAAAGTGAGTTGATGATCCAAAGCATATTCTTCAGCCTCTTCCCATTTTTCCATAAACCTGTCATACATTCTGTCTAATGACTTATGCATACCCCTAAAAATATTTCGATCTGATAAGGAAGTAGTAGCAGCAAAACCCTTGTTGCGGATAGCTGTAATATCTGCACCGATGTTACGAATGGTGCGTTGAATCTTATTGATACCTCTAACTGCAATTTCAGGATCAGGTTCTCCCCCAGCCATAATGAATGTTCAACAGTCAACAAACGAAGAATACGGTAGAAAACTCACCAATGGTTTGAAAATACTAAATTGTTAGCAACCAATTTCAGGTTAAACCACAAAATATTACACACAAATAAATAGAAAGTATCACAGATATATATCACCAAGAAAAATCTTTCAATAAATAGACAGATAAATACAAACAAATGGATGAGAATAGCAAAAGAGAGATAATAAATATAAGGGAAGATACGAATTAAGTACCTACTTAGGTATATAAAGTGTTGGTAAGTAATTGGGTTCAATATCTATGTAGGTATTTAAAGATAGGTAGGTAAATACTGAATCCTAGGTACTAGTTCACATCCACGGCTCGATGGACCAAATGTTCGGAATCAGTGGGGTGTGTGAGCACCAATTACCGAATTCCAGAAGTAAAAGGATGGATGTTGGATTTTTCTACTCGAAGGACCACTCCCTTCTAAACGGGAGAAAAAGATATATGGATGTTGGTAGAATAATAAAAAAAGATAGAGTTAAGTTAATGCAGATAAGGTGCAGAATATAATTGTACTCAAAGACAAGGTGTAATATTTCCTAGGGTTTGCCTAAGTACCTAAGTGGCCACTGAAACGGAAAGAGATGTTGCAAACAAAATGTACTTTATATTAGCTACAACTAGTAACAAGTCGGATCGCCTTTTGTTTAAACAGTTCGTAGGGTTCGATGATCGAATGATGAAATCCTGACAGGAAGAAAAGTAGGTTTTGGTAGGTCGGAGAATCACGTATTCGTAATGGGTACCAAAGACAATGACGTGGCAGGTAAGTGTGAACAAGTCGGAGGTAGGAGAAAAGATCAGATATGGTAGGTACTTGAAAGCATTTACCTCGCAACGGGCGTTACCTGGTCGTCTGCTGGTTTTACCTCTGACAAATATCCTTCCTTCGTTCAACTGTCGTCTGTCCAAGTGTTGAATCGGACTCGTAGTAAACCCTCTACGGTCTGTTGGTAGTGGTTGAGGTAGGTCAGGCAATGCGGTACAGTTCCAGACGTAGAGTACACGAAAATCCCAGGAAATGGTTGGTCGAGATACTGACACCAAATTCCGGTTCACTCTTACGTCAAATGGACGACAGATGATAAAATGAAATGAAAAACTGAGGATTATTGTCGAATAACGTGATGAAAAGATATTTAGAAAAAGGCGAAAGATAGTTGTAGCTGTTAGGAGAATTCGTTTGATAATGGCGGCGATGGCCGGACGATGCGCTAAGGGCCTGCGCAGAAGGCTGTAGAATGTTCGAGAACGATTAAAGCACTTGTCACAAATTCACACTATTAATGTCCGTTTGATAGCAAATAAATTAAGTATTATATTAATATAAATGTTAATAATAATAACAATAAATAACAATGCGAATAAATTAGAATAGGTGAACAGAGAGTGGGACAAGCGGGTCTAATGTGAATGACGGATTATATCCTATCTCCCGCTCGAGCTGTGCGGAACCACAGCACAGTTGAAAACAATGATAAGAACAACCCAACAGTGATAAATAAACTATTTAAACAGGTGATAACACAAATTGGATAAGTTGAAAAACAAGTGGATATTTTGTGGTTTATTTAGTTAAAGGCCGGTAATGAAGACTTCGGAGGATATTTTGATCTATTATTGGTGAGTATTGTTACAAAACATAAAAGCGGCGTGACCAAGTTTTGACAAAGTAGTTGGGTACCTAAAGTTTAAATACTAAATTAAATTGTAGTAAATTTATTTCTATGTTCATGGTATTTCTAACAGTGCTAAAATGAAAATATAGACGAGTAAAAATACAGGGTTGTATGCAGTCACAGTTTATACTTGAACTAATTTTGGTAAAACAAAGGTTGGAATTGGGTGCCTAAAACTTCAATATCTGTTTTTTTATTCATGGTATTTGGGTGTTTTAAAATATAAATGTTTTCATAAATTTGTCTTTTGAAAAGTATAGGTTCTTTGGTTAGGGAGGTAACATTTTGGAAATCTGGAACATGGCCGTTGCTAATACAGTGGCGGTCTAGCGAGGTTTTTTCTATTTTATTTTGTATGTTGTAATTATGTGAATAAATTCTTTTAGATAAATTTTGTAAGCTTTCTCCTATGTACACTTGTGGGCAGTTTTCTGTTTTACATGGAATTTTGTAAACGTTAAATCTGGAGTTCATTAATGGTTCTTGGTCTTTAAGGGGGGGGTAGTGGGTTTTTAGTTTGTTGTTATAAGACCATGAGACCTTGTAATTATCTTTTTTGAATATATTTTGGAATTTATGTGTCCAATCGGATCGATATAGTAAAGAGACATATTTATAGGGTTCTTTATCTGGTTCGATCGGTTTATACTGGTTTTGAAGACTTTGTTTTTGGGCGGTTATGTGACTATTAATTGAATTTTGGCATTCTATAGGTTTTGGTTTTTTTAAATAATGAGTGATGGAATATTTTGGGGGCATGATAGTCTGTGAACTGCTATACGAGTGAGTTTTATTATTTTTTAAATTGAATTTAACGTGCTTTTCAAAAAATGATGGTAGAAATGGGAAAATTGATGGGTCAAATTGCGGGTGGTCCCCGGCTGCAATTGCTCGAGTTTTTTTATTCTGTTGCTGCTTCCCTAATTTAAAGTAAATGACTTTCTTATCTGCTTTTTTGATTTGGGAATTGATAAGTAAAGGTGGGTAGTTGTTATTTGCAAAGATGGTTTGCAATTTTGCTTTCACGGAGTTATGGTACTTAGCAGAGGTTAGGCTTAGGGCTGTAGAGGCATAATTATACAATAAGTTTTTCTTAAAATGTGTTGGATGATTAGAGTGATAGTTGATTAGTTTACTGTTAAATGTAGGTTTTGTGTACCATTTGAACATCAGTTTTGAGTCCTGATCTCGAATGATACTTACATTGAGGTAATTTATTTGGTTATTACTTTCTATCTGTTTGGTGAATTGAATAGATTTGTTAAGATTATTGAATTCGTGAAACAGTTGGTCAACTTGGTCAACCGGTACGGCTAGTAGCAAGTCGTCCTCAAATTTAAAAACCCATTTGATCGGGGTTTTTGTTGCATTTACGAGTTGGTCCAGCATCCGGTTTAAAACAAGTTTCCCAACGGTCGAGCTGAGTAAACCTCCCATTATTTGACCATTTTTCTGTTTGTAGAATTTACTATCAAATTGAAAATAGCCAGAATCACAGCACAGTTTAAAGCCCTCGGTAAAAAGATCAAGGTTCTTAATGGGTGAGTATGTTTTTATTTCGTCCCAGTTTTCCTCGATAGTTCTGACTGCGTCGCTCGTCCGCAGATTAGGGTAGAGCTCTTTGACATCAAAACTGATCATTGCGTATGTAGGATCGAGTTCTGTGCCTTCTAGGGTGTTTTTAAGCTGCTGGGCGTTTTTCAGGTCGTACGGGTTGTTGGTGACAAATGGTTTTAAGATATTAGCGTACCATTTAGATAGCAGTTGGGACGGTCCATTACAATTGGCAACGATGGATCGCATGGTTTGGGGGTCTTTGTGGGTTTTAAGTTTACCGTAAAGGCAAGGGGCTGTGCTGTGGCGGTTGAACAATTTAGATTTTAAAGTTTTATTGAGTATTTTCTTCTCAATAAGTTTATCTGTAAATTTTTCGAATTTTTTATTGATAATGTTGGTAGGATCATTGGAAACTAGTTCAAATTTAGCACTATTGTTTAGGAAGTCTATAAATTTATCATTATACTGGTCTCTATACATTATTACTGTTTGGCATGCTTTATCGGCTTGTACTGCTACTAGGTTAGGATTATTTTTGAAAAATGTTCTCATTTTCTTACTATTATTGGAGGTTTTCCTTTGGATGGCTGACGGTCGCTGTTTTCTGGTTTGATTGATGACGTTTATAGTCTCGTTGCGGATGGCTGTGCGTTCGTTTTCTGTGAAGTCTTCAGAATTCAGTGCAAATTCGATGTCGGTGACCATTTTCATGGTTTCCTTCTCTCTCAACGGTGCTTCGAGGTTGAACTTGTCGTGCTGCATAATAGTGTTGGCGATGTCGTTCGGTATGGTGATATCGCCAACACTATTATGCAGCACGACAAGTTCAACCTCGAAGCACCGTTGAGAGAGAAGGAAACCATGAAAATGGTCACCGACATCGAATTTGCACTGAATTCTGAAGACTTCACAGAAAACGAACGCACAGCCATCCGCAACGAGACTATAAACGTCATCAATCAAACCAGAAAACAGCGATCGTCAGCCATCCAAAGGAAAACCTCCAATAATAGTAAGAAAATGAGAACATTTTTCAAAAATAATCCTAACCTAGTAGCAGTACAAGCCGATAAAGCATGCCAAACAGTAATAATGTATAGAGACCAGTATAATGATAAATTTATAGACTTCCTAAACAATAGTGCTAAATTTGAACTAGTTTCCAATGATCCTACCAACATTATCAATAAAAAATTCGAAAAATTTACAGATAAACTTATTGAGAAGAAAATACTCAATAAAACTTTAAAATCTAAATTGTTCAACCGCCACAGCACAGCCCCTTGCCTTTACGGTAAACTTAAAACCCACAAAGACCCCCAAACCATGCGACCCATCGTTGCCAATTGTAATGGACCGTCCCAACTGCTATCTAAATGGTACGCTAATATCTTAAAACCATTTGTCACCAACAACCCGTACGACCTGAAAAACGCCCAGCAGCTTAAAAACACCCTAGAAGGCACAGAACTCGATCCTACATACGCAATGATCAGTTTTGATGTCAAAGAGCTCTACCCTAATCTGCGGACGAGCGACGCAGTCAGAACTATCGAGGAAAACTGGGACGAAATAAAAACATACTCACCCATTAAGAACCTAGATCTTTTTACCGAGGGCTTTAAACTGTGCTGTGATTCTGGCTATTTTCAATTTGATAGTAAATTCTACAAACAGAAAAATGGTCAAATAATGGGAGGTTTACTCAGCTCGACCGTTGGGAAACTTGTTTTAAACCGGATGCTGGACCAACTCGTCCGCATTTTTTCTTCGTTTTTTCTGCGTTTTTAACGCAAAAACGTGAAGAAGAAGAAGTGCGTTTTTCCAAGGTCAGCTTTTTCGACCATTGCGCATCCTGGCGGAGCGTTTTTAAACTCACTTGGGAAAATTAGAACACGTTCTAATTTTTACCTTGACGCAAGAAAAATGCTAAACATAACCCTTGGGGAGGTTACAATTCAATGAAAAACCCCTAGGAGCCCTAACCTGACAGATTTAATAAAAACGCATTCCGCCAGAATGCGCTGTTTTTGCATTTTTTCCTCCTCAACATCCACAGCTGACCTTGAAAAAACGCAGTTTGCCTTCTTCACGTTTCAGCGATTAAAACGCAGAAAAAATGCGGAAAAAATGCTAGTGTGATACGGCCTTAAATGCAACAAAAACCCCGATCAAATGGGTTTTTAAATTTGAGGACGACTTGCTACTAGCCGTACCGGTTGACCAAGTTGACCAACTGTTTCACGAATTCAATAATCTTAACAAATCTATTCAATTCACCAAACAGATAGAAAGTAATAACCAAATAAATTACCTCAATGTAAGTATCATTCGAGATCAGGACTCAAAACTGATGTTCAAATGGTACACAAAACCTACATTTAACAGTAAACTAATCAACTATCACTCTAATCATCCAACACATTTTAAGAAAAACTTATTGTATAATTATGCCTCTACAGCCCTAAGCCTAACCTCTGCTAAGTACCATAACTCCGTGAAAGCAAAATTGCAAACCATCATTGCAAATAACAACTACCCACCTTTACTTATCAATTCCCAAATCAAAAAAGCAGATAAGAAAGTCATTTACTTTAAATTAGGGAAGCAGCAACAGAATAAAAAAACTCGAGCAATTGCAGCCGGGGACCACCCGCAATTTGACCCATCAATTTTCCCATTTCTACCATCATTTTTTGAAAAGCACGTTAAATTCAATTTAAAAAATAATAAAACTCACTCGTATAGCAGTTCACAGACTATCATGCCCCCAAAATATTCCATCACTCATTATTTAAAAAAACCAAAACCTATAGAATGCCAAAATTCAATTAATAGTCACATAACCGCCCAAAAACAAAGTCTTCAAAACCAGTATAAACCGATCGAACCTGATAAAGAACCCTATAAATATGTCTCTTTACTATATCGATCCGATTGGACACATAAATTCCAAAATATATTCAAAAAAGATAATTACAAGGTCTCATGGTCTTATAACAACAAACTAAAAACCCACTACCCCTCCCCTTAAAGACCAAGAACCATTAATGAACTCCAGATTTAACGTTTACAAAATTCCATGTAAAACAGAAAACTGCCCACAAGTGTACATAGGAGAAAGCTTACAAAATTTATCTAAAAGAATTTATTCACATAATTACAACATACAAAATAAAATAGAAAAAACCTCGCTAGACCGCCACTGTATTAGCAACGGCCATGTTCCAGATTTCCAAAATGTTACCTCCCTAACCAAAGAACCTATACTTTTCAAAAGACAAATTTATGAAAACATTTATATTTTAAAACACCCAAATACCATGAATAAAAAAACAGATATTGAAGTTTTAGGCACCCAATTCCAACCTTTGTTTTACCAAAATTAGTTCAAGTATAAACTGTGACTGCATACAACCCTGTATTTTTACTCGTCTATATTTTCATTTTAGCACTGTTAGAAATACCATGAACATAGAAATAAATTTACTACAATTTAATTTAGTATTTAAACTTTAGGTACCCAACTACTTTGTCAAAACTAGTATACTCACATCAGGAATAACCATAACTACATAGAAGCCTGTACTTATCAGCCTATGTAAGTATGTAACCTGAAATACCAATAATTATCAACTCATTACCTACCTTGTAAAATTTCGTAAATTTAGATCTCACCCAGTAGGTAGCGGGGCCCAGCTCCGCCTTGGCTCCATGATCAGGACTCAGCCTCCGGAAAACGTCAGCAACAACCACAATAGATGTTACCTCCCCCCTTGTTACACTTGACGTCACAGGCCACCCAACCTTCTTGGAGGAAGGATTACCGTGTAAATTTATTTTCGTCATTTCATATCTCCGCTCCATAAATTACTAAATTCCACGAATCCGCTAAATATAAAAATTAAAATTCATCATCTCTTGACAAGTCGGAGCTATATCCGCAACAGAAAATCCTTCAGATTTCGACGCAACTCTCTACATCACACAAGGTAAACAAACCCCACGTGTTCAAATTTCGTCAGTCACTTATAAATCATTTAAAATAAGCCTAATCAACCCTAAACTCCTTCTACAGACAACCCAAGAGGTTAACCTCAGAGCTGACAGCGATTCCTATGGAAATTAAAGAAATTAAACATCCCCCCCGGAGACTGATGTACCTGGCCGCATTATTCATGTATGTCTGTATTTACAGGGTCGTCTTACTGATGGAAAAGGAACTACCATTGAATGCAAAGATGCGATTTTTGTCATGACTTCCAATCTGGGAAGTGAAAAGATCACAAAACATACGATTCAGCAAAGAGCTGTAAACATTAATACCAGCGAATCTGGTTGGTTGCTTAACTAGTTTATATATTTATGTAATATATAAAAAGTGAATAATATCAAATAATATCAGTGAATAATTTCAGGAGCAGTGATAATATCAAAGGACTTCAAGGAACGAGTTATTCGCCCCATCCTTAAGAGGCATTTCAAAAGAGACGAATTCCTCGGAAGAATAAATGAGATTATTTATTTTCTTCCGTTCTCAAATGACGAGCTAATACAATTGGTTGCGAAAGAACTACGGTTCTGGGCGAAAAAAGTAAGATTTTGTTACGTTTAAACAACTTATCTATGTATTATTAATTGTGCAAGAAGTAGACAAAACGTTTGCCCACCTTAACAAAAATTTCCACTTGCTTTTTGCGTTTCTTAGCTTGCTGATCAATTTGGGTTCCGTGTCTGTGGTAAATCACGCACAAAACTATGTCATGTTTCAGGGGGATTTTGATGACATTTTTAGAGATTGAGCGGGTTAGCTCCCAAATAGTGTCGTATAACTTTCACTGCCGTAAGATCAAAGGTGTGTGCTTGTGCATACGTGAATTTCATAAAACACCAATTTCTCTCGGTCCATCGATGACTTATCGCTTTTTACTTGAGAGATAGTTGGGTATATATGCAGGTTATATCCGTAAAACTTGACCCACGTAGTTTGCTACTCTGAAAATTGTTTGATGTCGGGGTAGATTCCTGACTATATTACCTGCATGTTCTAGCACTTTAGGTGTTCTATCCAAAAGGAAATTCAACGCTCTTCCCAACGGTATCCGCAATTTTTTGTTTACTCTGAAATCAAGGTGATTATGGCCATTTTAGTTTCTTGAGGACGATAACACGAAAAATTCTTTAAAATTTAATAACTCGAAAACAAAGCGTTTAAAACAAAAATCTCTAGGAGGAACTTTTGATCGGAAATTAGTTGCTAAATACGTAAGTGTAGTTTTCCAGATATAGCGTGAGACACCCTGTATACAGGGTTTTCCTAAAGTAACTCCCCCCCCCCCCCACCTTCTCCCCCTGTATTTATGATATGGAAGTGAAACTATGTTTTAAGCCTTTGAGATATCGAAGCCTGAGACTAAGTTTCGAGCAAATGAACAGCTAATAGGTATATGGTATAATAACCATCTAAAATCATCGTAACTGTCGGAAACCCCTTACATAAACTTGCAAAATTAATACTTATTAGAGAGTTCCCTAAAAACACGTGCGAACGACACAGCCACCTAACTAGAACTCTTCAAATCAACTCTTCAGCTACCTAACTGGTGTTCAAAGAATAAGATAATTCAAAACCAAGTTTTAGGCATTCTTAATTTAAGCTTAGGTACTATTAAATATAAGATAATTTATCATTTGACTTATCCGTGATTCCATTATGCAGGCAGAAGTCAAACATGGAATTAGATTAAATTGGGAAACTGGAGTAGAGACAGTTTTATCTGGATGCTATAACCCCCACTATGGAACTCGAAGCATCAAGCATGAGGTAGAAGGAAGAGTCATCTCAGAGCTTGCTGCAGCCCAGGAAGCTGGTATGTGTTTTGAATCATACAGGTTCGGTTTAAAAGTTAATCTGGGATATATGCCTTGAAGCCATCGTGTTTAGAATGATTAAACTACCACGTCAGGTTAAATTTTCGTCCGACTTCCACACAAAGAGTTTTTGTACTTCTCGTATTCATTTTCTCGTTTACGAAAATGGCCTTTCCAAAACGAGAAGAGGTTTTCTTAACGTGGACACGCTTTTCGGAATGGGAAGAATCAGCTTTACTCGTGCTCAGCTTTTTCGGAATCGTAATTACGAGACGACATCTTGACATTTCTCTAGGATAACACTCTAGAACAGTGGTTCCCAACCTGGGGGCGATCGCCCCCAAGTGGGCGATTTGGGTTGACAGGGGGGCGATAAATGTGTGGGGGGCAATGGGGGGGGGGATGAGCATTCAAAGGTAAAAAAATAGTTGCTGCTTTGGTGACAGACATTTGCCACAAAGGAGACTTGCGCCTGAACTTGACGAACATGAAGTCAGACATTCGAACATTAATTGAACTCCACCAAGCACAAGGCAGCCATTAAAAACGATTTTTTTTTTCTATTAGGTTTGTTCACAGTGACCATCAAACCGGTAAGAAATGGTTGGAAACTTGTTTGGGGCGTTCGCAGTGTCCATTTGGGGAAATCACTGACTATATAGCATCCATTGTAGTCCGTTCGCAGTGACCACCAAACCAGTTAGAACCAAGTTGTGGATCGGTTTGACCGATCAGAGAAATTTCCGCTGACCGATCTGATGGTTTACTACACCACGACTTGAAGTAGCCAATCCAATTATTCCACTGTGAGATGTATGGGTAGAGATGATAAGATAAGCCAGCCAAAGGAGATGAGATAGCCGTCGGATATCTGCATGTTTACTAAACTGCTTACTAAGTTTTGCCTTTGCATTTACCCTCGTTTTACTTCTACGGTTATTTTTTAAGAGGTTCCTACTCTGAGTTTTGTGATATGGAAAATCTTATTGGTGATGAACACATAGAATGGGCCGTCTGAATAGCAAAAAAATGCAAAATCATTCAGTAAAATGTCATTGTTTAATCTCAACTGATGAGTTGTTTGTAAAGCTATTGGGATCGAGTTGAATTCTTCCCGCGAGATAAACACCGCATTCTCCCACAAAATCATCAGCTGGAGGCAAGAAAAGATTGAGCATGGATCCATATTCCATGGATTTCTTATTCCTGTTGGAAGGTTTGTTCCCAATGAATGTTTTTCAACCTGTTTGTTGTCTTGCAGGCCATCTCTTTACGGTTCAGGTTCTTTATTAATACAAAAAATGTTTACTTATTCAAAGGATGGCGCGAGCCCACCAAGCAGGTTAGAGGCTAAACGACGGTTAACTTCAGTCGAACCCATTCGCAGTGCGGATTTGGTTACAAACGGTTAGAAATCATGTGGTGGTCACGCATGGGCACTAAACCAATTACAACTGGTCGTCAACGGTTGGCAACCGTTTCCAACCGGCACTGCGAACAAAGCTGTTATACACTATAATTTTTTTAGGTAAATCCTAAATGGTGGTAATAAAATTGTTTAAAATACTAAAACTGCATGAGATACTTGCATTTTCCATTTACTATTTTTTACATCAAAAAATAAAATTAGAGATAAAATTTAAAAACAACAATGGGGGGCGATAGAGTTGAGTCAATCTCCAAAAAGGGGCGATGGGTCACGAAAGGTTGGGAACCACTGCTCTAGAATAGGTTTGTTCGCAGTGACCATCAAACCTGTAAGAAAGGGTTGGAAACGCGTTTGGGGCGTTCGCAGTGTCCATTTGAGGAAATCTATGACTGTATAGCATCCATAGTGGTCCGTTCGCAGTGACCACCAAACCAGTTTGAAACGCGTTGTGGATCGGTTAGACCGGTCAGAGAAATTTCTGCTGACCGATCTGACGGTTTGTCCCCCACCACACCGCTACTCGAAGTAGCCAATCAAATCATTCCACTGTGAGATGGTGGGTAGCGGGAGCTCAGCGAGCTGAGAGATGATATAAGATAAGCCAACCGAACGAGATGAGAAAGCTATCGGACTGTTCACTAAGTTCTACCTTTGCATTTACCCTCGTTTTACTTCTACGGTTATTTATTGAAAGTTTCCTACTCTGAGTAGTGTGATATGGAAAATCTTATTGGTGACAACGACGTAGAATGGGAATCTTCGTCTGAATAGCAACAAAATTCAAAATCAAACAGTAAAATGTTATTACTCAATCTCAACTAAAGAGTTATTTGTAAAGCTATCAACATTAAAAATTAAGAACGACGGTCGATTTCGAGATCGATTTTAATTCTTCCCGCGAGATAAACACCACATTCTCCCACAAAATCATCAGCTGGAGGCAAGAAAAGATTGAGCATGGATTTCTTATTCCTGTTGGAAGGTTTGTTCCCAATGAATATTTTTCATTGTTCAACCTGTTTACGGAACCATCTCTTTACGGTTCAGGTTCTTTATTCATACATGAAATGTTTACCTATTCAAAGGATGGCGCAGGCCCACCAAGCAGGTTACAGCTGTTGGAGGCTATGCGAAAGTTAACTTTAGTCAAACCCGTTCGCAGTGCGGATTTGGTTACAAACGGTTTGAAATTAGGTGTTGGTTACGCATGCGCACTAAACCAGTCACAAACCTGGTCGCCAACGGTTGGTAACCGTTTCCAACCGGCACTGCGAACAAAGCTAATAACTTAGCTACTATCATGCAGTTGGCATGGTCACACACACCCGACAAAATCTCCTGACTTTTCCCCGTGCTGTCTTTTGTTGTTAGTTTAACCTTTGTATTTGTCTTTCTATTGTGTTTTTTCCCCGCACCTCAACCAGAAGGGTTAGCGGCATTTTCTCCTTGCTTTCGACGTTTTATCAAAGATTTCAGCTTTTTCTCTCTCAAGATTTCGTTTTAAGGTTCATTTTACACGTTTTAAAGATTCGTGTTCTTTCTCAGCTTCATGGCTGAATCTTTTTTATATGATGTAAGTGAGGTAAGTGGTTGTTGTTTCTTACCTCATTTTATATTTTGATGCAGTAATTCACTACAATAGTCACGTTAACGTCTCTATGAGAGTTCTATTTCTCTCGGACTTACGAAAACACTACGAGAAATCAATGCAAAAAGATTAGCATTCATCGTGCTCGCTCTAACAGCTTGTTTTCGTGTTTACGTCCAATACGAGAAATACAAAAACTCTCCAATGTGGCTAAAAGGCCAAAAACGGGGAAAAACTCCGTATCTGGAAAACGGATCGTCAAATTAACTTGGGGGTGGTTTTATTCAATTCAGGAAAGAAAAATATTATATTAAGCTGGCTTTATACAGTTCGAATCTTCGTCTCGAGGCTTTTTGCATGCGTCAAGACCCGCAGTGTGTAGATGGTTTTAGATCCTGAATCTTGACTCGCAGTTGCCAGGCGTCCCTTTTTGGGGGTACATGTCCCCCTTTTCACTCACTGATACCCCAACCCCCAAGACCTTTGGAAGGGGAGGGGGGGACACAAAAATACCCCTTTTTGGTTTGAAGTCCCTCTTTGTCCTCCTTTTCATGACTCATGACCCCACACTATGCTATGTTTACTGATAGCAGTGTAATCATTGTTTACATTAGTGAAACCTGTTTGTCTTGAGTCAGGGATTGACCCGTTTGTCAATGGTTAGGGATTGTTGGTGAAACCGGTCCTTAGGATGTTACAATGTTACAGAAGGAGGATTTGGCGGGTGAGCAGAAGAATTTACCTAAATGTAGTTACTCCCACTAGGGTTTCTCCCTTTCCTTACAACTCTTTCCCCTTTCTACAGTCTGCACGCGAGTCAGGCTCTAGACCTTGTTTATTGGAGAAAATAAATATGATACTTGGTCGGGTGCATCAGAGCGACAACATCTGTCGGGCATAATTTTCTCACTACTTAATAGACCTATTTTTCTAAATTCCAAAGGACCTAGGTTGGTAGGTAGTTAGTGACTTGAGGAACTAGGTATGTGGCACCCAACTTGGCAGGCGTTTTGCTTCCTCACTACTGCTCACTACTGAAGGTAGGGAAGCTTTGTGTTTGTGATTGATGTCGAAAAAATCTTTGTCCTCCAAAATCAAAAGTTCCACTTCCTTTTGGCGTTTCAGAGCTTACTGATCAATTTCGGTTCCGTGTCTGTCTGTCTGTGTGTGTGGTAAATCCTTTTCACGCCCAAAACTACACCCAGTCCGATTCCGATGGAATTTTCAGGGATTGTGTGGTTTAGCTCCTAGACGCTCCCCTATAATTTTCAATGCCGTCAAATCAACAGTAGCCTGTGCGCATGCGCAAACGTGAATTTCTCATAACGTCGATTTCTCATCATCTGTTGATCCAATTTCGATCAAACTCGGTAGGTGATTGGGTATATGTTCTAGACAAATGCCCTATATTATATTGCAATTGGTAGAGCATGAACCATTGCACATGCGCGAAACTATTATCGATTGACATAGGCAAAACTCCAAGTCTAATGGACCGATTTTTATGAAATTTTCAAGGATTGTGCGGTTTAACTCCTAGACGTTTATAAATTTCATTGCCGTTGGATTAATAGTAGTATGTACGCATGCGCAAACATTAATTTCTTATAATGTCGATTTATCAGTCATTTTGATTCGTACTTTGTTCTTCAACTAATTCTATACATCCATGTTAACATATGTGAGGGAGTTATACTGCCCACCCAACTTGGCAGACGTTTTTTCAATGTTCAGGATTCAATAAATAGTATTAAATTTAAATTTATTTCAGTCATTTTTGCCCTGTTCCATTCACCTCATCCAATTCGTATCCTCTGTTTCAGGCGTACTGACAGCTGGATCATCAGTCCACTTGGTGGCTAACTGGCCGGCTAACGAGTCGGAACCCTCCATCAGCCTCAAGCGGAGCTGAAGACTTTATAGGTGAATGACTTTCAAACACCTATAAGATTTTTAATTTTTAAATTTTAGAATAACTTGACTCCAAGAAGTTTTAAGAACGAATGAATATTTATTTTGTATCTATCACACTAGCATGACTACCAGTCATACTTGTCAAAGAATTCATAATCATGAACGTGGAAACTAAAAATGTAAATTAATAACTGAAATTAATAAAAATCGCTGTAGGTAGTCCCCACAGACTTCATCGAAATAGGGGACAGACATCCATATCCCGGCCCGCAATGTGACGAATTATATTGTAATGATTTATCAAGGAATTAACACGGAGAAAACAATTTGTATTAATTTTCTTCTAACACAAACTTAACAACAACTTTTCTAAAAACGTGATAACATAACAACCACACGCAACCACCAGAAACACATGTCCAGGGAGAGAAGCAACCACTGAAGTCTATTACACTGCTCCCCCTTTCTCTAGAGACCTGTCCCCAGGTCGCACTTCTGCTTTCGTCAAGCGATTGGCATGGAGGCGACGGGTCTTCCTTCCCATTTGTACTTCAAATAGTACCTCATTGTGTCGTTTCTTAACCACCCATGGTCCAGTCCACATTGGTTGCAGTTTCGGGCTGAGTCCTCTAGTTCTCTTTGGCTCATATACCCATACCCAATCACCTTCCTGGAGTAGTGGTGCTCTGGCCCGTCGATCAAAGGCTTCTTTCTGGGTGCGCATCTTAATTTGAGCTTCTTCCCTTGCAAATATTCGTATCTGATCTAGGCGTTCTCTCAGCTCTAAGGCATACCTAGTATTTAAGGCTTTAGATAGTTGAGGAGGGCGAATCAGAATTTCGGGTAAATGGAGATCTCTTCCATAGACCACTTGTGCAGGAGAGAAGCCAGTAGTCCCATGTGGTGTTGATCTGTAAGCCATCAAGAATAAGGGAATCTTCTCATCCCAGTCATCTTGGTTTTTGTTAACAAACATGGCTAGATGTTTAGTCAAAGTGCGATTTAAACGTTCTACCAGTCCAGCCGATTGAGGGTGTAAGGCTGTGGAGCGTGTCCGATGCATCCCTAGAACTTCTCCTACCTCCTTTACCAAGGTTGCTTCAAAATTCCGTCCTTGGTCCGTGTGGATTTCGAAGGGTACACCAGTGCGACTGAAAATCTGTTCTACTAGGGCTGTTGCTATCGTTGAAGCCTCTTGATTTGGCAGTGCTATTGCTTCTGGCCACGGAGAAGTAGTCAGCCGCCACAAGGACATATCGGTTTCCTCTCCGAGTCTTCGGGAATGGCCCCAGAATGTCTACTCCTAACCTCTCAAATGGAGCTCCTACAGTCATTTGTTGAAGGGGTGCTGGGTAGGTGCGTCCTGGTCCTTTGAATTTCCTGCATAACAGACAAGTTCAACACCAAGAACGTATATCAGACGTCATGCCTATCCAAAAGTAGGTCTGTCGGACTCTGGCCAGAGTCTTCCAGAATCCGAAATGACCCCCTGTTGGACTATCATGACACAATTTTAAAACTTGCTGAACATGTATTTGTGGGACCACGAGCTGTTTTCTTGTATGTCCCGTCTTCTCTATCCATAAATGGTATAGCTTTCCTTCATTCAGCTCAAGGGAGTCCCATCGATGGATGAGTTGTCTGATTTTCGGATCTGCATTTGAGAGCTCTTCGTTATCTGGACGTTTCCCCTTTTTCATCCATGTTACAACTTGTTTTATCATTGGGTCTTCTTGAAAATTGTTGTCTTCAAGAAGCATTTGCACCATTTGGATCTCTGGGGTTTTCTCTATTTGCTCCCTACGTGCACAGTACTTACAATTGTCTCCACAAGGACGGCGAGACAACCCATCAGCATTTGTGTGTTTTGATCCAGACCTGTGGATTATTTCAAAATTATAGCTCTGGAGCAGTTCAAGCCATCGTGCCAATTGCCCTTCAGGGCGATGAAAAGAGGCTAACCATGTGAGGGCTGCATGGTCCGTTCTCAAGCAAAACGATTTGCCATATAGGTAGTGGTGAAAATGACCTATACTTCGAACTACTGCCAATAGCTCTCGCCGAGTTGCGCAATAGTTGCGTTCTTGTTTGGTGAGGGTTTGACTGAAATACGCAACAGCATGTTCATTTCCATTATGCTCCTGGGACAATACTGCACTCGCATCACAATCCAATATGAAGGTCTTGGCCAAATCTGGAAATGCTAGTATCGGAGCAGACGTCATTACTTCTTTTAGCTGAATAAAACTTGACTCACAGGATTTACTCCATTCAAATGGAACCTCTCCCTGAGTGAGCAAGGTAAGCGGTTTAGCTAGGTCAGCGAAGTTCCTAATGAATCTCCTGTAGTAAGAACAGAAGCCCAAAAAACTGCGAACATCTCGTTTATCTCTTGGTATTGGCCACTCTGCAACTGCTCTTGTCTTATCAGGGTCTGTTTGTACTCCCTTACTAGATATTACATGGCCCAAATACTTGGTCTCTCGTTTGAAGAAACTGCACTTCTTTGGATTTACTTGCAGATTTGCATTTTGTAAACACTGCAGAACTTGTTCAAGTTTTTGGAGAACGACATCGAAATCTGGTCCATGTATGATCAAATCATCCAGGTACGTCAGGGCAAGTTCCTGTGGGACAACTGCTTCCATCAGTCTTTGGAAAGTTGCTGGGGCATTCGTCAAGCCAAATGGCATAACTTTAAATTGCCACAATCCTTTACCATAGATGGCAAATGCCGTTTTCTCTTTGTCTTCAGGCTTCATTTCTACTTGCCAGTACCCACTTTTTAAGTCCAGAACACAGAACCATGCAGACCCTCGAAGAGCATCCAGCAGGTCCTGAACACAAGGCAGCGTGTATGAATCCTTTTTTGTGATCTTATTCAGTCTTCGAAAGTCCACACAAAATCTCGTAGTGCCATCCTTCTTTGGTACAAGGACTACTGGCGATGCCCATGGGCTCTTGGAAGCTTCAATAATGTCTTGATCCAGCATTTCTTTGATGAGAGTATCAACGTGACCATTTTGAGCATAAGGGATGCGTCTTGGAGCTTGTTTTAATGGATGGGCATTTCCGGTGTCGATTGCATGCTGTACCAGGTGTGTGCGCCCCACTAATTTGCCTTCTGAAGCAAACACATCTTGACATCTCTGGAATAACCTGAATAATTTTCTCCATTCAAGAGAGTTTGGAACCAAATCAGATTGTGATAAAGCTTTATGTATCCAATCTGGGGGTGACACTGTAGGTTGGAGTTGACAAGTTTGTATGTCCTTTGGTGAAAATTGATACCCTCGGATGTGTAGAGCTTGTTCAGCACATTGCCATCTTTTCCTCAGCGGTATCTCAACCCCTTGGATTTGTAAACTTGACCTGCCCAAATGGACACAGGCGTTCACTCTTCGAAGAAAATCTAAACCAAGGATAGCTTTATCCCTGATTTGAGCAACCAGGAAGGGATGGGTTAAATCTCTCTTTCCTAGCTGAATTGATGTGGAGCACTCACCGTGTATCTCCATTTCCTGGCCAGATGCTGTTTTTAAATAGGCAAAACGAGATGTTTGTAGAGGTAAATTACTTCTTCTGGCAATATCAGGGCGTAAGATGGACACAGTGGCTCCTGTGTCAACTAGCAGGAAGCAACCTTGCTTACCAATCTTGGCTTCAACAAATAATGCTTCTCCCATGGTTCTAGCACTCTTTATTATTGCGTATGGGCCACTATCTTTAGGAGCCCTGGCATAGCCCATTCTTCCATTCCACCAATTCACCATTAATGTCAACTTATTTTGCAGAAAACGGTGCTGAAAGCCTTCAATAAACTTTGGGACTGGTTGATGGAACCAATGCTCTTCTCCCTCGCCGGTTATGAAATTGACGCCAACGTTCTTCCATTGTCACCTGCTGAGGTCGACCTGACTGCTGCGACTCTGTTCTTTGGATTGCTGGTAAAACAAACAATTTGAGTAATAAAATAACTGCTCTATTAATCACGTTTATTGTAATAAGAGATAATTGATTTGGCAATAAATTTCCATGAAAACCATATTTTATGGTTTCACTAAAGCCCAATCTCGGGCAGAAATTAGTCATTTTGAATTTTTCGGCGGTAGGGGCTGTATACAGTGTGTCGGTTTAAGGCAAAAGAAACTTCAGGGATCAGTTAGCGAAATAAATAATTTTCAAAAATTTTCTTCATTGAAATCCGTTTGGAGACATTTTGAAACGAATCCTAAAGTTTAACTTTTTTCAAAAAAATAAATAAAATAAATAAATAAATAAAATAAATATATAATATATATATATATATATATATATATATATATATATATATATATATATATATATATATATATATATATATATATATATATATATATATATATATATATATATATATATATATATATATATATATATATATATATATATATATATATATATATATATATATAAATAAATGAATATTCATTTATTTATATACAGGGTGTCCCGCATATGGTGGTCAGTACTTCAGGTTTCGATTTTAGAGCTTATTTTCTGATCGAAAATTCTAGTTAAAGATTTTTTCTTAGCTTAGTTTTCGAGCAATTACATGTTAATGATTTTTTCTCGTGTTTTCGACATTATATCTTGAAGACGATCATAACTCCTTTAGTGAACTCCCTTTCACCAAAGTTTTTATTCAACGTTTACTCATTAAACCGAAGATCTCAGCTGTTAACGATATTCGGTTTCGCCAACTCCGGTTCAGATAAATCAATGATCAAAAGGGCGGGATCAGCGTTCAAAACTAACCAGCCGAATTTGGGTGGTTAGCGTTCAAATCAGCCATCTTTGTTTACATGACCAAAATCCTTTTTTGCTACGTGCTCCCATCTAATTCGCTACGTTTTCCTACATGCACGAAAATGAGCCATAGAGAATTGATTAGAGCATTGGTTTTTGAGGAAAAATTTGACGAGGTTGATATGAAGACTTTACAATTCACCGTCCTCGTTGAATTAGAGACAGTACGGCGGATTTCAATCTCAATGAATTCTATTTTTTGAGGGGGTACCGACTTTCAAAAACTGCTGTTTTGTCAGTCCTTGACCGAATCGATGAGAGCATCGAATACACAAGTCACGGGTAGAGACTTATATAGTTACATACATGGAATGTACTGATACAGTTGTCCAATAATGCTATAAAATAGCAAACGGCTCTTTACAATTTGAAATTAAGGTCGTAACAAGGATTTCACATTGGCGCATGAGCAGTAGCTAATAAGGCTCATCCAAATTTGAGCGAGATCAAACGACTAGGGCGTGAATAAATTATGGTTGGTAGAATATAAGTTAGAGAGAGAGAGAGAGAGAGAGAGAGAGAGAGAGACTGTTTGACTGTTTTTATTATTTATCTGTACAATAGACAGAGAGAGAGAGAGAGAGAGAGAGAGAGAGAGAGAGAGAGAGAGAGAGAGAGAGAGAGAGAGAGAGAGAGAGAGAGAGAGAGAGAGAGAGAGAGAGAGAGAGAGAGAGAGAGAGAGAGAGATTGATTGATTTCTTTATTTAACAACCAGGAAAGGTTAGGGCCTTGAGGCCCTCTCTTCCACCTTCCCTGGATAACAAAGATACATAGTTTCCTCTTACAATCGTAATATAATAGTATGGGTAATAATAATGATTGTTATAGTAATATAATAGTAATAAAATTGATGAAGTAAGGTAAATTGCTACTCAATTTGACAATTCTTATCGACTTCAAACTTCGACTGCTAAATAAGATAATATTTTGTTATACAATGCACCGCTTAAAATAAAAATATCTTTTCTTCAATTTATTACTTTTGATTGTAGATAATAAAAACTTATTCCGAAATAATTCCACATCACCTTATTTATTTATAGTATTGTTCAACAGATATTCTTTCACTAAATCAATATTTGTCCAGTAATTGTTGCTTGAACGCCTCTCTAAATGTTTCTGTTTTTTGATCTAAGTTAAACCTATCAGTGAGTTCATTATAAATTTTCGTTCCTTGAACAAGGAACGATCTGTTAAAAATCGTCGTTCGATGACTTGGAATTTGCATGAGCCTTTCCCTACTTCTTGTACCTCTTTCATGTACTTGAGTCATAAATACAAACTCATCATATAAATACTTAGGTCTCTTGAATTTTAGAATTTTGAACATCATTACTGCAATTTGTAATTTCTTTCTTTCAGCTATTTTGAGCCAGCCTAACGATTTATAGTGTTGGGTCACGTGATCGTCTAATTTTAATCTGAGAACAAATCGAATCACAGAGTTCTGGGCTTTCTGCAACCTGGCTATATTGTCACTATTCAGATCGCAGAGGGCAACGGGAGCATAGTCAAAGTATGGGAGTATAAGTGATTGAGCGAGTTGCTTCCTGACATAATAAGGGAAGTCGCTCGCTACTCTCCTTAGCTGGTAGATACTTTTAAAAACGGAATTGCACATTGATGTTATTTGTGCATCCCAAGAGAGGTTACTTTTAATAAGGATACCCAGGCTTTTCACTTGGGCTACATATTCCAAGGGGATTGAGCCACAAAAAACTTTAGGTAACGTCAGGAAGTTGATGCCGGACAGAATCTTTGAATAGCCCATCACAATGACTTTGGTTTTCGCCTCATTAATCTTCATACCGTGCTTGGAACACCACGCTACAAGATACGAGAGATCTTGATTAAGACAACCAACAGCTTCACCGATCGAACTCACTGAGCTCGATCGGTAAAGCTGCAGGTCGTCAGCATACATTATGTGCTTTGTTCCATCTGAGAATGAGCCTGGTAATGTTCTTACAAACAATATAAACATCAATGCTGAGAGCACTGAGCCTTGCGGGCACCCAATGTCTACTGATCTCCATGACGAATACGTATTATCAGCACCCTTAACTCTCTGTTCCCTACCCGACAAATACGAATCGAACCAGTTCCAGAGATTACCCTGAACCCCTATTGATTTCAAGATGGCCAGTAGTATGTCTTTCCGGATTAAGTCAAAAGCAGAGGAAAAATCTACTGAGACCATTATGGACACCTGCTTTTTATCCATCCCCCTGCGTACATCGTCAAGTATTCTGATCAAAGCCGTCTCAGTGCTGAAACCTACACGATAGGCTGACTGATAGGGGTCAAGTAGATGGTGTTTTTCGACATGGGAAACAAGCTGGCTATATACTATTTTGTCGAGAATTTTACCCAACGTACAGAGTAATGAAATAGCCCGAAACTCATCAACTTTGGAAGGTGATTTGACTTTAGGAATCGGTTTAATTATGGCTTTTTTCCATAGACAAGGGTAAATTCCATTAGATATAGATGTGTTGTAAATATGTGTTAGAATAGCTATGTCTACACTTCTGCGTTTTTCTTTTCAACTTTCTTTTCAACTTTCGTTTCGTCTTGCTTTTAACGCATGCTGTTCCAAGCAAGTTTTTGACGCATGCTGCAACGTTGTCCACATTTATGCGTCATATGTATGCTTCAAGCAGGATTGTTTGAGCCAAAATGGACGACGCAGTGGTGTTAGCTGGTATTAGTGCAGCTTGTATATTATTGTCAAAAGTGCGAAAACGTAAAAAGAAACCTCGAACTATGTGGATGAGTGAGTACTTGAAAAGAAGGAACTATGGTATATTGAATGATTTGAAGGAGAACTTTTTTTCACTAACATTTTTTGCTGCTCTTTCGAAAAATAGGACCGCAGGTTTTTAATTTTTGTTTTCACACCTTTTACTGTCATGTTGTATTTCTTGCCTAATGCTTCGTAAGCATCATTCCGTTTGTTTTTGTTTGTATAGGACTTATCACTTGTGTCCCACAGCACAGGATGACACCTGTAGTCTTCAATAAAGTTCAATGTTACTTTATCTGAACTCATGAACTTTATCTGAACATTAAATACACAACAGTAATAAATAACTTCACACAATCGAAAACTACACATACACACTTAGTAAACGCAAAACAAAAAATATATTCGACACAGCTGACTGAGCAAAATCGCACAGGCTATCGCAAGACGATCGACACTTGTCATTCTGCGTGCGATGCAGCATGCGAGTACGAAATATGGCGGATTTCTCTGAAAAAAGGAATGCCACACCGCATGCGTCACGTGCTTTATCGCATGCGCTTTGCAGCATGCGTCAAACGCACGCAAAATCGACCAAGTGTGGACATACTGAATGGGAGTGATTTCATCAACAAGAATACTGAGAACCTGAACTGAAATACCATCCACCCCCATGGATGTTGACTTTACTGCTTTTAACGCATTTTTTTACTAATTCCTGGGTGAGATATGGGATATTGAAAGGTTCCCCTTGAAATCGCTTGTCACTGTAATGATTAATCGTATCGGACAAATTATTTTGTTCAATTTTCCTAGTGAAATATTGGTTTAGAGCATCCAAAGATACCGTTAATGGCTCATCTTGTGATTCCTTTTTTGTAATGCCCAACTTCCGAACGATCTTCCAAAAATCAGTTGTATTTTTATTATCAGAGAGAGAGAGAGAGAGAGAGAGAGAGAGAGAGAGAGAGAGAGAGAGAGAGAGAGAGAGAGAGAGAGAGAGAGAGAGAGAGAGAGAGAGAGAGAGAGAGAGAGAGAGAGAGATTCAGATACAGAATATTTTTATTGAAAAACGTGTATATGATTAGGGCAATGCAGCCCTCTCTACCATCAGGCACACGAACATAATATATACTCTAGCCAATTACAATTTAATGAAAAATTAAAAATAGAGAGAGAGAGAGAGAGAGAGAGAGAGAGAGAGAGAGAGAGAGAGAGAGAGAGAGAGAGACCAAAAATTTGTTTTCTCCCGAAAGTGAAAACAATGCTTCCTCTTTCAGGAAGCAATAATCATGAAAATTACATGTGTAAATCGAAAACAATTGAAACAATCGATTGTTGGTCACAGTCAACCATTACCGGCTCCTGAGCAGCTACGGGAGCTTGGGGTGAGCGGAGACTGTTTGCTGGGAGCGTGAAGATTCGGATAATGCGGCAGCTCAACTGATGAGCCAATTAGAGCAACTGTTGTGGGACAGCAGACAGGACTGGCGTTGAAAAGGGGAGCGATAAGGGGGGGGGGGGGGGGGGGACTAGCGGGTGCTCGCAGTATGTGGTCGATAGCCTCATCTTCACGCCCCATGGGCCATAAATGGAGCCTTCATATCTATATCTTTTTCAAATCGAATTAGTCCTTTTTCAAAACGAATTCGTCCTTTTACAGAACGGATTCGTCCTTTTACAAAATGAATTCGTCATTTACAAAACGAATTCACCCTTCAAAAAGAGGGACCAAATCTTGGAGGCGACCCGAAATGATATGCAAATACCTGTTCTTTTTTCGAAGAATAATAATTTATTGCATTGGTTTGCATAGTTAATAAAGATGTAATTGAAGAAATTTACGAAGTTTACAAGGAATTGACACAGGAAATTAGCAAAAAGTTTACAAGAAATTCATACACAGCCACGAATTTTAGCTTTTTGGTTTATTATTTTCTATAATGGGGGGTTAGACCAGCGGGTGCTCACAGTATGTGGTCAATAGCCTCTCATCTTCACGCCCCATGGGCCATAAATGAAGCCTTCATATGTATAGCTTTTTCAAATCGAATTCGTCCTTTTTCAAAATGAATTCGCCCTTTTACAGAATGAATTCGTCATTTAAAAAATGAATTCGTCCTTCAAAATGAGGGACCAAATCTTGGAGGCGACCCGAAATGATATCCAGATACTTTTTATTTTTTTTTTAAGAATAATAATTTATTGCATTGGTTTGCATAGTTAATAAAGATGTAATTGAAGAAATTTACAAAGTTTACGAAGAATTGGCACAAGAAATTCGCAAAAATTTTGCAAGAAATTCATAGACAGCCACGAATTTTAGATTTTTGGTTTATTATTTTGAATAATGGGGGGTTAGACTGGCGGATGCTCACAGTATGTGGTCGATAGCCTCTCATCTTCACGCCCCGTGGGCCATAAATGAAGCCTTCATATGTATAGCTTTTTCAAATCGAATTCGTCCTTTTTCAAAATGAAGTCGCTCTTTTACAGAATGAATTCGTCATTTAAAAAATGAATTCGTCCTTCAAAATGAGGGACCAAATCTTGGAGGCGACCCGAAATGATATGCAGATACCTTTTCTTTTTTTTTAAGAATAATAATTTAGTGCATTGGTTTGCATAGTTAATAAAGATGTAATTAAAGATATTTACAAAGTTTACAAGCAATTGGCACAAGAAATTCGCAAAACATTTGCAAGAAATTCATACACAGCCACGAGTTTTAGATTTTTGGTTTATTATTTTGAATAATGGGGGGTTAGACTGGCGGATGCTCGTAGTATGTGGTCAATAGCCTCTCACATTCACGCCCCATGGGCCATAAATGAAGCATTCATATGTATAGCTTTTTCAAATCGAATTCGTCCTTTTTCAAAATGAATTCGTCCTTTTACAGAATGAATTCGGCATTTAAAAAATGAATTCGTCCTTCAAAAAGAGGGACCAAATCTTGGAGGCGACCCGAAATGATATGCAGATACTTTCTCTTTTTTTTTAAGAATAATAATTTGTTGCATTGGTTTGCATAGTTAATACAGATGTAATTGAAGAAATTTACAAAGTTTACAAGGAATTGGCACAAGAAATTCGGAAAACTTTTGCAAGAAATTCAGAGACAGCCACGAATTTTAGATTTTTGGTTCATTATTTTGAATAATGGGGGGTTAGACTGGCGGATGCTCACAGTATGTGGTCAATAGCCTCTCATCTTCACGCCCCAAGGGCCATAAATGAAGCCTTCATATGTATAGCTTTTTCAAATCGAATTCGTCCTTTTTCAAAATGAATTCGCCCTTTTACAGAATGAATTCGTCATTTAAAAAATGAATTCGTCCTTCAAAATGAGGGACCAAATCTTGGAGGCGACCCGAAATGATATGCAGATACTTTTTCTTTTTTTTAAGAATAATAATTTATTGCACTGGTTTGCATAGTTAATAAAGATGTAATTGAAGAAATTTACAAAGTTTACAAGGAATTGGCACAAGAAATTCGCAAAAATTTTGCAAGAAATTCATAGACAGCCACGAATTTTAGATTTTTGGTTCATTATTTTCTATAATGGGGGGTTAGACTGGTGGATGCTCACAGTATGTGGTCAATAGCCTCTCATCTTCACGCCCCATGGGCCATAAATGAAGCCTTCATATGTATAGCTTTTTCAAATCGAATTCGTCCTTTTTCAAAATGAATTCGTCCTTTTACAGAATGAATTCGTCATTTAATAAATGAATTCGTCCTTCAAAAAAAGGGACCAAATCTTGGAGGCGACCCGAAATGATATGCAAATACCTGTTCTTTTTTCGAAGAATAATAATTTATTGCATTGGTTTGCATAGTTAATGAAGATGTAATTGAAGAAATTTACGAAGTTTACAAGGAATTGACACAAGAAATTCGCAAAAAGTTTACAAGAAATTCATACACAGCCACGAATTTTAGCTTTTTGGTTTATTATTTTCTATAATGGGGGGTTAGACCGGCGGGTGCTCACAGTATGTGGTCAATAGCCTCCTCTTATCTTCACGCCCCATGGGCCAAAAATGAAGCCTTCATATGTATAGCTTTTTCAAATCGAATTCGTCCTTTTTCAAAATGAATTCGTTATTTTACAGAATGAATTCGTCATTTAAAAAATGAATTCGTCCTTCAAAAAGAGGGACCAAATCTTCGAGGCCACCCGAAATGATATCCAGATACTTTTTCTCTTTTTTAAGAATAATAATTTATTGCATTGGTTTGCATAGTTAATAAAGATGTAATTGAAGAAATTTACAAAGTTTACAAGGAATTGGTACAAGAAATTCGCAAAAATTTTGCAAGAAATTCATAGACAGCCACGAATTTTAGATTTTCGGTTTATTATTTTCAATAATGGGGGGTTAGACTGGAGGGTGCTCGCAGTATGTGGTCGATAGCCTCATCTTCACGCCCCAAGGGCCATAAATGAAGCCTTCATATGTATAGCTTTTTCAAATCTAATTCGTCCTGTTTCAAAATGAATTCGTCCTTTTACAGAACGAATTCGTCCTTTTACAAAATGAATTCGTTCTTCAAAAAGAGGGACCAAATCTTGGAGGCGACCCGAAATGATATGCAGATACCTTTTCTTTTTTCGAAGAATAATAATTTATTGCATTGGCTTGCATAGTTAATAAAGATGTATTTGAAGAAATTAACAAAGTTTACAAGGAATTGACACAAGAAATTCGCAAAAAGTTTGCAAGAAATTAATAGACAGCCAAGAATTTTAGATTTTTGGTTTATTATTTTCAATAATTTGGGTTAGACTGGAGGGTGCTCGCAGTATGTGTTCTATAGCCTCATCTTCACGCCCCAAGGGCCATAAATGAAGCCTTCATATGTATAGCTTTTTCAAATCTAATTCGTCCTGTTTCAAAATGAATTCGTCCTTTTACAAAGGGACCAAATCTTGAAGGTGACCCGGAAATGATACCTTTTCTTTTTTAGAATAATAATAATTAATGTTATTGATTTGCATAGTTAATAAAGATTTATCTGAAGAAATTTACAATGTTTACAATGAATTGACACAAGAAATTGGCAAAAAGTTTGCAAGGAATTCATATTTAGCCACGAATTTTAGATTTTTGGTTTATTATCTTCAATAATGAACCTGTGTAACCGACTAAGAAAATAAAAAGTAACCCCCCTCAATGTTTGTTGCAGGGCCACAGGGACACCAATCTTGTAGGACTTTTAATTTTATTATTATTAATTTATTTTTGAGACAAAATCCTTCTCAAAGATGGCTGCAAACCAATTCCGACCTCAGTCTATACAAGTGGGAATGAAAATTTGTGACCGGGAGTCTATAGCCAAGCCGGTAAATCGCTTGGAGTCAGCCTAGGAATCCAACGCCAAACTTCGCAACTAGGACGGGATCCGTCTGACTCTGTCGACTTCCACTGAATTCTTTCAATTACCTGTGTGGTTTTTAATGGCGTACCTTACTACAGTAAATTTCAACATTAATTCTTAAAAATATATAAATATTTTTTCGAAATTTACAGTGTTTTTTAGTTTTCAAATTTCATTTTCTACTTCTTTTCATTTATAAGTTATGTACATTACCTAATGTGTTCAAGTTCATTATCTAACATGTTCTAAAATGTTAAAACACAACCGAAAACGTGAATATTACCTGAATAAGTCAGTTACTACTGTAATAATAACGTAGGTACTAATGGTACGATCGTGATAAACTTCATTTCTATTATAAAATAGTCTTCACAAAAAAAAAAAAAAAAAAAAAAAAAAAAAAGTCCAGAGCTTTTCTTCAAAACTACTGGACCAAAGTTTATGAAATTTGGCTGAAAAATCATTACATAGGCAGAGGGTGTGCCAGTAACGTCGGCATCAATTTTGATCAACTATAAAGGGTAGTAATCAAGGGCTGAAACATTGAAAAATCGAGATCTCGAAAACTTTTAAGGTAACGCCACGTTTTGCCAATTCACGGCACTCCATCATCACAGCTGGTGTAAAGAAAGTTTAGGTGTGTTATTTAATTTTATTCAGTTCTCTTCAGTAGGTGTCCACACCTAGACAAACACATTAGATACGTAATGATTCGTTTAATAATATAGACAGGTGTTCTGCGTAGAAGAGCTATACAATACAGAAATAATAAACCTCTGTGTTATTGAATCTTGAAATAGATGATACTATGTTGGGTTTTGCGGACGACATAGCAATTTTATTTTATGGAAAAGATCTTCCGGGGTTACTTGGCACAATTAATTATCATTTGTTTCTTGTGAAGACCTGAATGGATATTAACCCTGCGTCGACCACGTGGGAGCTAGAATAATAGTTGCCCACGTGGGGTCCACCAGGACCCCACTCACATTTCTGGCTGTGCCGCTCTATTGTTGCATGGGACTAGCGTCAAAACATCATGCAATCAATTCTGAGGTGTCTACGAGGATAGTCTCCTAATATCGTGTCTATGGTAGCAAAGTTGCAGCTTGTAGCTCCGAAATTACATGGGCCAAAGAATTTCCTCATCTAAGAAAACCAAAAACGCAAGAGAAAGGAATAAAAAGCAAAACGTTCAAGTCTTTTACGAGTATTTATATCAGAACGAAATATAAACTTTAGTCAAATTTTTAGGCATATAAACTCTAAGAAGGCCCATTGTTTTTCAATAAAATACGGAACTTCAGCCAACACAGAACTTTTTCGAAAATTGCCTTTTTGCATGGTGCCTACGAAAGTGAATTTACATTTAGTGAGCACCTCCGCTAATACGTATGACGTGAACCAATTGTTTGCAGTCACATTGCGATTGGCATTTTTCATGTTTTCACAACAAAGAACTCGTCGGACACTGAGTCCTCGTTAGGCAAGATTTCGTCCTCCACTTCCCTGTCTACTAGTATGGACAAAAAACGACTGATTCACATTCCCAGTTTTTTCCATGGTGCAAACAGGAGAACTAAGTAACCACTACGTATGTATGCTCAAACGATTGAAAATTAAGACAAAACATGTGAGTGAATGTGCCGAAATTTTTTTTTTCACGGAAGTCCACGTGGGGTCTACTCAGACCCCAACAACGATTTTCATCAAACAGAAATGAATTCAAAAGGTACACTCTCCTGGAGGACCATTGCTACCTCGCCAACCTCTGGAGCAGTACTGAGTAGAAAGCTACTCGAGGAGCAGGCAGTGAGGGGCAAAGCTGCTATAAGGGAGGGGGGGAAAGGTGCGCATGGGGTCCACCTGGACCCCACGTGGTCGACGTTGGGTTAATTGTTCGAATCTCAATATAGATAAGACCTCGTTAATTGTATTTTCCTTTTCTAATCGCAATCGCTCTGGCCTCTCTGGGGTAGGTTTTCATCACTTTTCGTGTTTTCACAATACAGAATCTTGTCATTGCTGTATATTTCTGTAGCGCGTGTGTATAAGAATAACAATAATGAATTAATAAAACACTCAAATTGCACACGGTCTTATGCAAATGAGGCCGAGTTGGGTTAAAAACAAGTAGGTGTATATGTACCGATTTTGCGATCTCACTAGCAACCAACATTCCTGATTATCCTATTCCATTTGTGTTTTGAGACATTTTTTATTATAGATTAGAAATTTCCTGCTTGTAGAATGAGTAGGTACTTGAGAAGAGATATCACTTTTGCAAAACAAAAAGGAAGTATAGAAATACGCCAACTTGTCCTTACGAAATGGACAGATTACCTACGTTAAGTATGTAAGTACTTCTTAAGGTGCATCAATGCATATAAATGATTTGAAATGCGCCTACCAACGCATTTTTTTGGGTAGAAATACCTATAATATTATCTTGGGATAAGTAGTTGATGAAAGGACCTAACAGTCTAATTTCAAAACGACGTGCCTTTGCGGTTAATGTAGGTAGGTATATACATGAAAACCTCTTGTGTATGCCCTCATGATTTAAGAGTTTATTATTCAACGTCGTTTATGGAGCTTTGATGTCCGTGAAATGACAGATAGGAGAAAATTCGGGAGGATATAGGTCTGTTTGGGGAATGCAATGGTAATAGAAGACATAACACACAAAAAACACAACCGGATGGTTGTGAACGACCTGCCGCAATTTCGCAATTCTGGATGGATGTGAATCCATCTTCAGTGCCTCTCTGCTGCTCGAAGACCTTCCAGATCTTCAAGCCTCTACCGAGAACCAAAGTACATCGATAAGAGACTTTAGGGTGAATTAGGTTTTAAAAAGATTGTATCAATAGAGGGGCAACATTTATCACTCTCTTTATTTCATATCAACTCTTCCCTAAATTCCTAATCTATTTCTAAATTGGGCACTGACAATAAAGAGGATAAAGGAGGATTCGACTCTTTGCATAATATGACTGGCGTAGGTGAAACGGCCCAATATGAGGGTGAAGTCAAAGATTCCGATCGCGTAATCAACGCCGAATTGTGACCGATGCCCTGGCAGGTGGGGGCCCCCATCTATTCCGTGTCCTCATTGACTCCGCAATCGGCGTATCACAACATTCTCCCTCACAAAAGACTGAAACATTGATTGGGGGAGCATCGCATGGGGGCGGACACCACTAAGATGTTCATCTGCGATAACAGGCGATCCACAGATACCCCAACTGGCCGGGAAGTCGTTATTACCACGTCTCCTCTTGATTAATTGTTCGCAGAGAACGGAGCTTTAATTTCTGGCTCGGCTCGTTAAAACACAATCGATAAACCTCAGAAGTGAAATTCCCACTCCGATTTGCATACAGTTATTCAATTTAAAGTAATTATTTTTGCATTCGTGTTTTCTTTTTCTAAAACCATCCAGATTGCCAACATCTTGCAGACTTTATGAGCTCCCTGAGCGGACTTTCGTTATTTTTGCTCCGAGCCTTCATGCTTGTTTGACCCAGCACATTGTAATTACTTCTGAGCAGAGATGGGAATATTCTTAACATATTCACAGAAAACCTATCCTGTGAATACGATATCTACGAATATATACGTATCGACTATGTTGGTATTCTCGACCACTTTTCTAGTAGGCCGACGTTTCGTTGTATTTTTACAACAGCTTCAGGGCTACATTGACACAGAGGATGACAAGATGGTACATTTTGGTCCAGATTTAGATTCTAGAGCCAATAAAACTTCGCAATAATCGAACACTGTGTAGGTAGGTACTTACTTACTAATGAAGTGCATGAATAAAATTAAATAATAATAACAATGTAGATAGGAAAATTTTAGTAATAGGCTTAAAAAAAACTAATGAATAATAAAGTACCGTCAACTCATACAACTTTGTGCACCCCGTTCAACATTGTGCCAATCTCGTTTTTTGAACCTTATGCTCTCTAACGGTAACAAACTTGAAGTTATTAGTTCGAAAAAATTCCCACGAGCAGCGGGATGGTAGAAGAGGATGCAGACGCTTCCACAAGTCTTCCCTGTGGATTTCAGTACCGGCAAGGTAGCTCTTTCTCTAGTCCACTAAAAGGGAATTGTTCAGTTTGTGCTGGGAGTCTCCTTTGGATGAGTATGCTGCGGATTTCTGAATAGTCTGGTAAGTTCATATTTTCATCCCTATACTGTCAGCTACCAATTACAGTATTTGGTGTTATCAGAAGTTTGTTTGTTTCTATGATATGACCAGATATGTTAGAAACGGGAACTTTGGGGTACAACTTTGTGCCACCGTTTTTTTATTATTTCTGCAATAAAATTTAATGCTTTCTCGTTGTATTTTTACAGAAAATGGGTGCTAAGAATCGGAGAAAGGTGGCTGGACGAGTTGAAGATTTGTTGGGATATTTTTGTATGAATTGTTAAGATTTTATAATAAAAACGAACAGAAAGTTGCCTTGCATTGATTTTTATATTCACCTTGTTTAAAAAATCGAAAAAACACTAAAAATTCCGAGGGCAAATTTTTTTTGTATTACGTTGCAAAGTCAACATGCTGATTAACAAGATTCAGACCGACACAATGAGCCACATTAGGTTTTTCATTTCATTGTAGGCTAAAAAAGATAGTGGCTCAAAGTTGCACCTTCCTGGGGTAATGAATGTGCCACGAATAAATAGTTCCCATTCTATTCGCTGAACAGATGGAATTTTTTCCTTAGCGACATTTGATCACTGAGATGTGTAAGTATCTTGGGTAAACATTTCAACGAGATACGACGACAAATAAAGTTCTGACGCTCAAAAAACCAAAAAAGTGGCACAAAGTTGTATGAGTTGACGGTAGTGGAGCAGGAAAATGATTAGGTCTTCATTACACTATGATACCCAGTATGAATGCACTTGATACGAAAAGAGCCATTGGTGATGACTCCATCGAAATGTTGCCTATGCGCATTGAGAATCAAATCTCCTACATGCAGCTGGCTCGAGCAATGGCAGGGCGAGGTCACTGGTCTGCTTGGAGTCCTTCAGGATCTTTGCCCGGTTGATCATTTCCCTCTTCCAAGGAGGGAGCGAATAGTGGTCAATTGGGTCGCCACTGGCCATACCCGTCTTACTCACAGACACTTGATAGATCAGTAGCTCGTGATGTTGTGTGTGGGGGATGTGGAGGTGATTTGTCTATCCGCCAATTTTTGGAGGACTGCCCAGCCCTCATGCACCACCTCAGTGGGTGGATGTTCTGTCAGGACCAAACCCCTGACGGGCGACGGCTCCAGTGCTCCCGTCGAGTCCGAGGGGCGAAAGTTGGACACCCGAGTGATCCCCTTCACTTCGCAATCTCGAAAATAGATTGTCCCGAGTGATCCCGTAGACAATAAGAGAAAGTGCACTGGAATCGACATGAATCCTTGGGGAATTTACCACCAGTTTGTCGACCTCTCTCCGTGCACCATGTCGGACGTGAAATTTGTTAGTGGCGGAAGCCGTCAAGAAGCTGTTGCATTTATTGACGGATTCAAATATAATTATCATAAATTATTACCTGGGGTGTAAGAAGGTGGAACTGTAGTGCAAGGGGTGGGCAAATCCGATGTAAATCATACGCTAAAACAGATGGATGTGAGGTGATTCACAAAACCCCACATAACCATGAACCCAAGACCACAATAGAAACTAACAAATTATGGGAGGCCGTCAAAAGAAACGTCATCGCAAATGAATTTTCTTCCCGCCCATCGAAATTTTTCTCTAATCGGGAAATTAGAGGAAAAGTATATCGCTATTTACATGTTATTCCTAATAAACTTTTTCAGCTGCACAAAACCAATTTTTAGATTGTTGCAATTTTTGGGGTTTTATTAATTTATTAGCTTGTTTTAATGGAATTGAAGTAAATTTTTCTGTTGAATTTTTTATGTAAGTTTTTAAATGCCCTACTTCATGTCCGATCACCTTTTCTTGAGTAGTACTCTGTGTTCGGAAATATTGTGTACTGAACCTAATGCACGTAATAGTTGATTACATTTACAAAACGCATTGTACAGGCTACTTTTCAAACACGGGATCATAGGCGCACGGGATCATTTTTCAAAAGCGCTTTTTTTCTAGGGGAGCACTCAGGTTAGGCGGAGCACTGGCGAGATTTTTCTACGGGAGCTCTCAGGTGTTTTTTCAGCCTCTCGGGAGCACTCGGGCGGTCTCCCCCCCTGACAAGGTCCAGTCCCTGTTGGCTTATCTGAAAGCCACTGAGCTTTACAACAAACTGTGACATTCTGATCTGTGATATATTTATTCATTTATGTGCATCTAGTCATACATTTATTTAACTATGATGTACAGTATTTACCATTATATATTTATTAATAGTAATTATGTATTTGTAAAGATCATCTAGTCGTAGTTTAGTTATTATTACGGGGTATTTTTATCCGCTGTAGGGTATATAGCATTTAAAAGTCAAATTAACCTTTTTACAAGTCAAATTAACCTTTTTACAAGTCAATTTAACCTTTTTACAAATCAAAATAACCCTTTTACAAATCAAAATAACCCTTTTACAAATCAAAATAACCCTCCTTGAGCAATGCGCGAAAATCGTTGAAGTGCAAAGAAACAGGAGTACGGGTTTAACTGGCATTCCTTTTTCATGAATTTCTACACCAGCATCCCTTCTCAGTGTGATCTTCATGAATACCTACCCCAGTATTCCTTCTCACTGTGATCTTCAAGTAATTTTCATATCCTCACTCATAGGACTTATATTGCTCAACCTACTTTCGGAACTCTATATATTGATTGACCTCATTGCCTTCCTACCTCATTTTTTTGTTGGAAAATTTTGATGAATTTTTGGTTCGAAATTTGATATAATTGTTGATTGAGTTTTTGATGGAACATTTTGATATATTTTTTGTTGGAAAATTGATATTTTTAAATTATTTATTATTACACCTACTTTGTCGTATTCAATGTATTCAGTTTCTTTTCTTTGCCCTTCAACGATTTTTGCTCATTGCTCAAAGAGGGTTATTTTGATTTGTAAAAAGGTTATTTTGATTTGTAAAAGGGTTATTTTGATTTGTAAAAGGGTTATTTTGATTTGTAAAAAGGTTAATTTGACTTGTAAAAAGGTTAATTTGACTTGTAAAAAGGTTAATTTGACTTGTAAAAAGGTTAATTTGACTTGTAAATGCTATAGATATGAGTCCGTCTGTGTGTCCCATACGTACATGTTTCCAGTTTGGGAAAGTTCCCGAATATCTTTGTAAAATTAATCACATAACCTACTATTTTAACCTTCCGGTTTTGGGAAAGTCATACGTAATAATGTGGACTCCCTCATGCCTTCGCGTGTTACATAGATATTCCGTCCGTTCCATCCTAATTCGTCGCATCGCAGACGACCGTCTCAGTTGTGTCCGTCAGCGTCCGGCGTCGGTGTGTCCGAAGATGGTCCGGAAGCGGGGAGTTGTACAGCTCTTCCTTCGACAAGGCAAACCTATTAGAGAAGGAACCTAATCAAGGGCGCATTTCCGCTCATGTTCTTCGTCCTCCGTCTCGAGCTGGATTTTTATTGGCACCCAAACCGTTTTCTTGTTCCCTCTGCTCTGATAGGCATTTTTTTCTTACCTCCTGCCCCACAAAAAGCCCTCCATTCATCTCCTTAGCAGCAAACTTAGACAAAGAAAGCAGAATTCACTACTTTTTTCAAACACTCTTCTATTTATTTCAAGTAAACAGGTACAACAGGTGACATTTAGTACACATTCCTACATTTTCATTTTTATTAACAAATTTTTGTAGAAAATGAAGCTATTGCTGTCAATGAGCTAATTGACAAGATAACTATAATTAAAATACACAAAGATTTACTGAGCAACCACCTGAAATTTTTAGATGGGGGGAAAAACAAGAACTTGTGTACAATTTCTTTCTAAACGGCCTTTCCGTAGGACTCACCATGGCCAATGGGCTTATGATTACTACCGGGGAGCAAAACTGTTTGAGCCCTACCCCATGAGCTCCGCTCTATTTCTAAAATTGAAAATTTCAAAAAAGAACTGAAAAAACATATAGGTAATAATGCGGCAATCTGAGACCCGTTAGATAATACCAAAACATTAAGATGGTAACTGAATCGTATGTATTCTGATTTACCCGATGTATACCTATTGATTCTAATTTACCTATATTTACTTGCAAGATGACTGTTGAATAAGGTATTGAATGAGTGTGCTGATTATTTATTACTCCTCCCCACAGCACAAGTCCACGACTTATAGTGGGGAGTTTTTGTATTGCAATACCTATCTAAATAAATGCGAGAATTTTGTCGGAACTTTTAAATGTAAGGTGAACAATATTTGCAAATCCAGAAAAAATTTGAAGAGGCTATCATATCCGCACAGTTGACCATTGTACCACAGGTCAACCCCCAGCATCCCTTATGTACAACCGAGAAATTTAAACCCGATTTGATTTAGCACGCCCCGAAGGCGTGTTTGTAGATGAGGATTTTAAACAATGTATCAACAAAAATAAAAATGTCATCATTCAACACGAAAATCTCAACTGCACTACGGGTGATACCGTTTTAGTTAGCGACTATTAGTGATAAAAGGTGAATGGGTAAAAGCTGTCTGCTTACAATCATTGTGCCCAGTGACGAGGTTCATCAAATTAGAAAGTGGGGAGGTAGGTATGGAAGAGACACCTTGACCAAATGATTAAACTAAAAAAAAAAAAAAAAAAATTAGCCAAGTTGGGTTTGGCGCATTGCTTTCTCATTTACGTATCATGAATGTATAAATCATTGAAAAGTTTTAAATTATCTTGAAAAATTCCATAGCGGAAAAGAGTAGATCAGAAAGTAGCGTGAAATGTTGTAAATGGTCAATTAAGAAACGGGAAAATTATACTCAATGTAATTTACGTTTGCGCATGCGCAGAATGAACTGATGAGTTGAGAACAATGAAATAGGTACAGGACCATCTACAACCTAAACCGCACATTCGCTGACAATTTCATCAAAAACGAATGAAAATTGTGGAAATTAAGGTCATTACAAGTATTTCACATTGGCGCACGCGCAGTAGCTATTAATGATACAATCGTGTTGAAATTTATATGAGGTAATCAAGTCATCTTCTTCCAACTATCATACAAATTTAAGCGAAATCGAACGACTAGAGTGAGAAAAAAAATGGAGCATAATGGAATTTACGTTTGCGCTAGCTCAGAGTGAAGTATTGACTAGGAACAATGAAACTGATAGGGCACCATCTACAACCTAACCCGCGCATTATCTGACAATTTCATTAAAATCGGATGGAAACTGTGGAAATTCAGGTCGTTACAAGGATTGCAAATTGGCGCATACGCAGTAGCTATTAATGATACAATCATGTTGAAATTGATATAAGATGATCGAATTGTCGTCCCTCAACTATCATCCATAGTTGAGCGAGATCGGACGACAAGGGGGTGACAAAATAATGCTTGGTAGAATTTACGTTTGCGAATGCGCAGAGTGAAGTATTGAGTCAAGAACGATGAAACTTACATGGGACCGTCTGCCTCCTGGCCCGCACATCCCCTGAAAATTTCATCAAAATCTTATGAAAACTATGGAAAATAAGCTTGTTACAAGGATATATTTAACACCTAAGCTCCTTGAGAAGCTGGTCATAAAGCAGCTCCAGATCAAGTTCAGGCCTTTCATTGTGGTTGAGCAACATGGTTTTATGAGTGGACGTTCGACGGTGACAAATTTACTCTTATTCCAAGAATACGTTATGGAGGGCTTTCGCACTGGCTGCCAAACTGACCTGGTCTCAACGGATTTCTCCAAAGCCTTTGATAATGTTTCGCATAGTCATCTAGTGAGCCTGCTTGGCTCCTTGGGGGTTTTTGGACCACTGCTTGATTGGTTCTCGTCATATCTATGTGATAGATGGCTGAAGGTGCGGGTTCGAGGTGCACTGTCCTCTCCATTTCATGCTTCCTCGGGAGTTCCACAGGGCAGCCATCTTGGACCCTGGTGTTTCCTGCTGGCTATTAACAGTGTTATTGCCCACTTGGGTCCTGCCGTGCGTTGCCTGCTATTTGCTGACGACTTGAAGATTTTCCGTTACGTCACCTCGGTTGAAGACCGTGACAACGTTCAGCAGGCCATCACTGAGCTGGAGGATTGGTGCGTGGTGAACTGCCTTTTTCTGAACCCGTCGAAGTGTTCTGTCGTCTCATTTCATCGCTCAGTGGCGCCCCTTCAGTTTGCGTACAACCTTGGAAACGCACCCCTAGCGAGAGGGAATGAAACTTTGGATTTGGGAGTTAGGTGCGACGGTCAGCTCACTTTCTCGCGGCATATCGAAATGGTTGCCAGTAGCGCTATGCGCTCGCTTGGCTTTGTAAAGAGGCATACCCGCGACTTTAACCACGTTCATGCCATCGTTACGCTTTATAAGGCGCTTACCAAACAAACAAAGTTGTTCAGAATGGTCTAAAACATGAAATGCTAGTGGAAATTTTGATTTTGGAGACCGAAAATAATTTTAGAAAATGACAGTTTTTGGGAAAACACCTAATCTGAAAGTTAGGGTGAAAATTGAAGTTTTTCACCTGAAATTATATCCAACTTAATAAATTAGTATGTCATGGGATTTTACGTATTTTTTTACGCTGAATCGAATGGTAACATTTTCAGATTTCCTCGACAAACAAATAAGGGCTTTTCGAGGCCTTTCCTTAAAGCGAAGGGCACAATCTCGTCGTTCGTTTTCTCCGAAATTCGTGCAAGGATCCATTATGGGAAGTTTGGGTTAATAATGACTCGCACACCTCCCAATTTGTGTACTAATTTTTGCCCACTGTCTTGAAAGGATCGTCCCGATTATTGTCAGAAAGCTTTATGCTTACGATTGGTAGAATTTACGTTTGCGCATGTGCAGAGTGAGGTATTGAGTCAAGAACGATGAAACGGACAGGGGACTGTCTACCCCCTAGCCCACACACCCCCTGAATATTTCATCCACATCGGATGAAAACTGTGAAAAATAACCTTGTTACAAGGGTTTGCAGACACACGACACACACACACACAGACACACCCCCAGATAGACAGACAGACAGATACGGAACTAAAGTTGTCAGAATGGTCTAAAACATGAAATGCGAGTGGAAATTTTCATTCTGGAGACCAAAATTTGTTTTTTCTCCCGAAAGTGAAAACAGTGCTTCCGCTACCTTCAGGTAGACTCGGAAGCAATAAGGAGATAGTGATTCGATTTCCCTAGCAGATAAACCCGTTGTTCCCCGTCGTTCACCCAGATTGAATAATACTGAGAAAATGAAAACGAATTTCAAAATTTATCGTAGCTCAAGTATTGTGCAAAATTTATACATTTAGAGGTGGTTTGCTAAGTAAGTTGTAGCAACCTTGAATTTATTGCAACAGAAGATTGATATTTCGTTTTATTACTATTCTGAATTACAGTTATGCATAGGAATCTTCCGTTCATTACCTATTCATTCATTCATCATCGTTCTTTAACTATTCAACTAATATTGTAATTGGAAGAATATATGTTATTTCCTCACCTATTGTATGAAGCTAAATTAATTTAAGGAAATATTATTAAATCAATCAGGTAGGAATTTGTACAGATTCTTTCTTGCAGTCTCCCTCCCCGACTCACCTGTGAGCTGCTAAGGCAGTTCAGTTGTGTATTGCCCATCATAATAAATGGTTGCTCTTCGAGTCGTATCAGTGTTATTAATATACCTCAGAAAGGTTAAGAACTCCTTGGCCGAGGTTCGGGTAGCGAGATTAGGCCACTAAGGGCCCGTTAATCAATTACAGGGATAACTTCCATCAGGTAAACTCAGTTAGATTTTTTTTTTTTTTTCATAACATGCATTTTATTTAGAAAAAAGATTTACAAACAATTTATTACAGATTTGTACAAAAATGCTACAATTCCCAATAAGAAGGATCTTGTGCAGGGAATTGGATAAAGTATGTATGTGTATAGCTCTGTTCTCCATTGGTTTACATAAATAATAGAAAGTTCTAAATTTAAGGAGTAAATAATAATGTGAGTCAATAATAATTGAAATAACATAAATGATTAGACAAAATGAGATAGTTAAGCCATATAGTGCTTCTTCAGATCTTCTTTGATCTGATACCTCGGGTTAACATCAACCTATCGAACGAATTTCGATAAGGCGTTTATCAATCAACTTTGTCCCCGCAGGTAGCGGAAATTGAGCTAATCTTCCAAACGATGTCTTTCTCCTTGATATTTTCTGTTCAGTTTCTAGACTAGCGTACAGACCGAAAAGAATTTATGACTGAGGAACGACCTGAAAATGAAAGGCTGAAGAATTCTTTGTTGTATAACTAAAACATGGAAAATTATATTATAGTTCCCAGATGAATTTTGTTAGGCTGATCGAAGTTCTGGTTTCGCCGTATTATCAAGGTATGCAAAAGCTCAGGAGCACCAAAGTGTTTGTTTACTATTATTGCTTATGATACTTCTTTGAAATGTCGTTGATAGGCGGACGACAAAAATAGTATGATGAGCTCGTATGATGTTGTGCTATATATTATTGAAGATTCGTAGAAAATAAAGCAATTGCGATGGATCCAAAATTTTTAAAATACATATTTTCTACAATTTTCTTCATGAAACTTCAACTTCGTAAGTATCTGGTGCATTTTCGACACCTTACACACAACTTATCTCCAGGATAAATTGCTAACTAAGGGAGATAAGTCTCAGGTAAGGATACCAAGCAGATTGCGGTATCTTGCAGGTAAATGTGAGTTGACGAACAGCCAACGAGAAATTATCCGATGCCGCTAGTTACCAAGAGTTTGCCTGGGCTTTATCTGTGATCATAAACGGCCCCTAATTTGCCGGCCAATGGGGATGGTAAGATAAGAACCCTTAATAAACAGGCTCATGTTAACTGTACTTGAAATGAGTGTTGGTAAAACGCCCTAAGTAAAACTTCAACTGCAGCTTTGAGTTCGATTTTTGGATAATTTTTGTTAAATCGGAAGCAGTAAATTAAAAACGTATAAAACTATAAACATTAGAAACCCAGTTTGGTGTCATAATTTACTCGAGTTTGCTGATTAGGTCATTCTGGCCGAGTGGAAACTTCCGTATTTTTTAAAATGCCAGCTTTTAAGCTAGTTCTCGTGTTGGTGGAGTTGAAGACTATTAATTTACTCGAGTCAAAACCTACATTTTTAAAGAACAGGCAACGGATTCTACTCTCTTTCCGCCCCCCCCCCCCCCCCCCCCCCCCCCCCTCTCAGAACATTCTGACACGGGGGAGAGGATGTACAGGGCGAAGTGCTCAGGCGCCGCGAGGCTGTGAACCTAAAATAAATTAAATTTAAGGGTTGGGAGCAAAGGTTAAACAAAGATGTTGTCCTACAGTCCTTTCTGACAGTACGTACCTACAACGAGGTGCTAAAGATAGGAAGCTCCTAGGGCCACTTAGCTCCTCCTAGCAGCTGTCCCAGCTCATTCATTGTTTGTGACAGCCAAACCTACTTCCTCCAGGTCGGAAGTCAATAGGCGTCCCAGCGGCTCCCGCTAACAAGTGGTGCGCGTTTCTGAGCTTCCCCCTCCCGCTCGCAGTTTTGACGATATGACCGATTTTCATGACGATCAGGAAAATTCTGATAATGGAATTCAGACCTGTCGTTACTCTAAAGCTGCTGGCAGCTTTCCCTCGAAAAAATTTCTAATCATGCAGCATGATCGGCAGCTTTCCCTGGAAAAAATTTCTAGTCATGCAGCATGATCGCATGAGCGAGTTTTCGTAAATTGAAGCGTAGAATCAGAATCATATATATTGTCATGACATGACTGAATGCAGGACAATTGTCAACGTAATTCGTAGTAGGTAAATTAACGTTCCTGTAGCCAATAAAGGAGAGAGAAAGATACTAAAAATAGATTAATTAAAATTATGATAAAATGAAAAAAGTCCAGTCATGCAGCATGACCCCATGAGCGAATTTTTGAAGAAATCTTAGACATTTCAGTCGCTATTGATCGTGTTGAGAAATTTTAGTTTATGATTTTGATAGACAAACATGGAATCAAATTATTAACACATGCACAGAGTAAACTCATCAGCTGTGATTACATTTATTTATTTATTTTTTTTTTAAAGCACCTACTACCTACGTTTTAAACAGCATGGTTCTAGGATTGGTTATACAGGGATACTTCCATAAGAGTAGTTCAATCTGAATTTGGACAATGTTTCATGCAAATATTACTGATTTTTACAACTAGCAAACGGCATTATTTCGATTTTTGACTGATTTATCAACTTTGAAATTTTTGAAAACTTGGTACATATTCTTATAGGAAATTTTACGCTGATTCCGAATATACCACATGTTAGTATGCTGAAAAAATTATTTCGCACAACAAATCGCAAAAAACGGGCTATTTTGAAATTTTTGACTACATTTTTGAAAATTTCAACCCGAAGATGTAATCCGATCATGCTGGCCAACGAACTTGAACTTTCGTTTTGTGTCCTTAACATTTTAAAATTTGTTTGAAGTTTCTAGAACAATTCTACGGACAGTTATCGTCTGGAATGACACATACATACATACATACATACATACATATATACATACATACATATATACATAGATACATACATACATAAAAAAATGCGTTAAACTTCAGAATATGATTCAGAATAGCCTGAAACGGATTTCTGCATAATTTTTTTTTCAAAAATTCACATTCTACAAATTTTGAGGCGAGAGCAATAGCTTAATTTTCTTCAAAAATTCGCTAATAAAAGAGTTTAGGCAGGTCATTAACCCGCCCAAAAGGTGGCTCGGCCGGGGCTTTCTGACCTAGCCCGGACCCGATCCACCATGGCGGTCTCACGGGGGCGCCCACCTATTTCTAGGTAAGCACCCCTTGCTGCGATTCATAAATCGAGAGCCCCGAGCCTAAACAATTAGCTCGCTATAAAGCCATACACTCAATCAATTACAAACACACTAAAACAATAACTCATATAACTTATATAAATCTAAAAAAATACAAATAAATATATTCAACAATTAACAAGTTATCACAGTCATTATAAATATCTAAAAAGCTAACTCGGGTACTTTTATAAAATTCCTCGGTTGCTGACATAAAATTAACAATGGCTGCAAGATAAAATCTATCTAACAGTGAATAAGTGGAGTATAACGTCCCACTAGTAAAACAAAAATTATTGATTGAGTTTTCATTGCTTGAAAAATTGACTACCTACTAATTAAAAATGGTAGGTACATTTCATTTTGAAAAAATCGCTAGTGTGGTACATGTCTTGTTCAATGAGTTCACGTTGTATATTGCGCATGAAATGTTTGGAAGAAAGCTCTTTAGTCTCCTCGTTAAGTAGATTAAACATACTACATCCCCTTTGGTAGGGGTTCGAAATCATTGAAGAATTAAGTAAGGAAGTGCAAAAGGGTCTTCTGCCAAATTTTTCAGCAGGTTAATTAAAATGTTTAGACCTGAATAGTATTGAAGGGACATCACTGAATTAAAGAAAAAAACATTTTTCTCTGATAACCTATGATTAGATTAACACTCTTTATGGTGTACTCGTAATGTAGTTTTCACTGCAGCAGTCATAGGCATTCAAAATGTTAGAAAGCAGAAACTATGTATGTCCCCCAGGCGTGTTCCTTCAAAAGGTGTATGTGCCATGGGCCGATTTGCTGGAAGAACTACCTATACATGGTGTCTACAGAAATTAAGGGGCAAACTCAAGGAATCAATTTCAGAGGTCATTTCTGATCGAAAGTTGTTCCAAGAGATTTCTTTTCAAACGCTTTGTTTTCCAGTAATTCGATTTTCAAGATTTTTTTCATGTTTTGTATCTGATGTCATTAAACCCTGATATAAAGTAAAGTTGTTTTAGTTAGTTTTAATTGGTTTTAAAAAAGGCTTAAGTACAAAATTAGAAGAAATATTTAAAATCTATGTTTTTTTCTCCCGTTTTATCGAATTTTCTTAGAAAATAAAGCTATTGCAATGGCTCCAAAAATTTTAAAATGAAAATTTTCAAAAATTTTCTTCATCGAAATCTGTTTTGAAGCATTCTGAAATGATTCCTGGATTTTAACGCTTTTTTATATGTATATATATAAATTAATCATAAATGTATAATAAAGTAATCATAAATATATAAATTAATCAAATGTATATAGAATAAATTAATCAATTTATATATATATATATATATATATATATCTATATATATATATATACATATATATATATATATATATATATATATATATATATATACTCGGCCCTTCGGGCCTCGCAAGGGGCGGAGCCCCTTGACCCCGCCACGGGGGCTTCGCCCCCCTGGACCCCCCTAATCTATACTCGGCGCTTCGCGCCTCGCCGGATCTTTTCTCTTTTCTACTGTGTAGAAAACGAGGATAATTTGTTATGCAATTCGTCTCACGAGAAAAAAAAAAAAAAAAAATTTCAGGCCTGGCCGGGATTCGAACCCACAACCTTCGTCTCACGAGAAAAAAAAAAAAGTTTCAGGCCTGGCCGGGATTCGAACCCACAACCTTCGTCTCACGAGGAAAAAAAAAAAAAAAAAAAAATTGTTTTCAGGCCTGGCCGGGATTCGAACCCACGACCTCTCGCTTCCCATCTCGGGACAAAAAACGTTACACAAAAAAGTGGACATTTAAAAAAAATTATTGGGGGTCGGCCTAAGAATTGCATAGCAATTAATATATATATATATATGTATATATATATATATATGTATGTGTCATTCCAGAAGATAACTCTCGATAGAATTGAGATAAAAACTTCGTTCTTTCGCCAAAAAATCAAGCATTTTAAAAGAAAGGATGAGTTCGTTGGACAACAATTTTTGAGCACATTAAATTGGTCAAATTTCGAAAAATGTACCCAAAAAATCACTAAAAATGGCTAAAAACGGCCAAAAATCGTTAAATTTCTATTTTTCTGCAGAATTTTAGTCAAAACTAAATTTTCAACGATTAACTAGGACATTAAAAAATTTTGCTCAAAATTATGATGAAAAACGTACTTAAATATCATTAAAATTTGCTAAAATATCTATAAAAACTGCAAAAAAATTTAAAAATAAAAAATCCCTTTTGAATCAGTGGAATTTTATTTAGAATAAGTTTTTTGCCATAAAATTGGTTTTTAACCATTTCTGTCATCTAAAATTGCTCCAATTTCAATGCAATTTAACATACTATAGCACGATAGATAGTTTATGAAAATTCGCTCATACGATCATGCTGCATGACTGGAACTTTTTTTTGCTACCGGTTTGGGGATTTTCGGCGTGCACTCTTCGGAAAAAACTTCCTCAAACTGTCAGCGTTGAACGGTATAGTCAATTTTACTCACAATTTTACTTTTAGGGTTTTAGTGAAAAATTACCCTCTAAGAAAAGTTTGATGCCGGGTTCTACGCATCTTTTCACGCTGGATCGAATGGTAACACTCGCAGATCTACGCAACCCGGTTATAACCGAGTTTTACTCTTTAACTAATTAGTTTTTAGTTTATTTTGTATGCTCAATTTCATGTGCTTTTGAGGTTAAAACTAGTTAGTTGAAGTGTAAAACTCGGTTATAACGGTGTTGGGGAGATCTGCAATTGTTACCATTCGATTCAGCGTGAAAAAATACGTAGAAACCGACCCTGAACTCGCATTTTCATACAGGGTAATTTTTCACTAAAACCCTCGATTTCGTAGAAAAAAAAGTCCAGTCATGCAGCATGACCCCATGAGCGAATTTTTGAAGAAATCTTCGACATTTCAATCGCAATTGATCGTGTTGAGAAATTTTAGTTTATGATTTTGATAGACAAACATGGAATCAAATTATTAACACATGCACAGAGTAAACTCATCAGTTGTGATTACATTTTTTTTTTTTTTTAAGCACCTACTACCTACGTTTTAAACAGCATGGTTCTAGGATTGGATATACAGGGATACTTCCATAAGAGTAGTTCAATCTGAATTTGGACTATGTTTCATGCAAATATTACCGATTTTTACAACTAGCGAACGGCATTATTTCGATTTTTGACTGATTTTTCAACTTTGAAATTTTTGAAAACTTGATACATATTCTTATAGGAAATTTTACGCTGATTCCGAATATACCACATGTTAGTATGCTCAAAAAATTATTTCGCACAACAAATCGCAAAAAACAGGCTATTTTGAAATTTTTGACTACATTTTTGAAAATTTCAACCCGAAGATGTAATCCGATCATGCTGGCCAACGAACTTGAACTTTCGTTTTGTGTCCTTAACATTATAAAATTTGTTTGAAGTTTCTAGCACAATTCTACGGACAGTTATCGTCTGGAATGACACATACATACATACATATATACATACATATATACATACATACATACATACATACATTAAAAAAACCGTTAAATTTCAGAATATGATTCAGAATAGCCTGAAACGGATTTCTGCATACATTTTTTTCAAAAATTCACATTCTACAAATTTTGAGGCGAGAGCAATAGCTTAATTTTCTTCAAAAATTCGCTAAAACATGGTTTTTTTTTCTACGAAATCGAGGGTTTTAGTGAAAAATTACCCTCTAAGAAAAGTTTGATGCCGGGTTCTACGCATCTTTTCACGCTGGATCGAATGGTAACACTCGCAGATCTACGCAACCCGGTTATAACCGAGTTTTACTCTTTAACTAATTAGTTTTTAGTTTATTTTGTATGCTCAATTTCATGTGCTTTTGAGGTTAAAACTAGTTAGTTGAAGTGTAACACTCGGTTATAACGGTGTTGGGGAGATCTGCAATTGTTACCATTCGATTCAGCGTGAAAAAATACGTAGAAACCGACCCTGAACTCGCATTTTCATACAGGGTAATTTTTCACTAAAACCCTCGATTTCGTAGAAAAAAAAGTCCAGTCATGCAGCATGACCCCATGAGCGAATTTTTGAAGAAATCTTCGACATTTCAATCGCAATTGATCGTGTTGAGAAATTTTAGTTTATGATTTTGATAGACAAACATGGAATCAAATTATTAACACATGCACAGAGTAAACTCATCAGTTGTGATTACATTTTTTTTTTTTTTTAAGCACCTACTACCTACGTTTTAAACAGCATGGTTCTAGGATTGGATATACAGGGATACTTCCATAAGAGTAGTTCAATCTGAATTTGGACTATGTTTCATGCAAATATTACCGATTTTTACAACTAGCGAACGGCATTATTTCGATTTTTGACTGATTTTTCAACTTTGAAATTTTTGAAAACTTGATACATATTCTTATAGGAAATTTTACGCTGATTCCGAATATACCACATGTTAGTATGCTCAAAAAATTATTTCGCACAACAAATCGCAAAAAACAGGCTATTTTGAAATTTTTGACTACATTTTTGAAAATTTCAACCCGAAGATGTAATCCGATCATGCTGGCCAACGAACTTGAACTTTCGTTTTGTGTCCTTAACATTATAAAATTTGTTTGAAGTTTCTAGCACAATTCTACGGACAGTTATCGTCTGGAATGACACATACATACATACATATATACATACATATATACATACATACATACATACATACATTAAAAAAACCGTTAAATTTCAGAATATGATTCAGAATAGCCTGAAACGGATTTCTGCATACATTTTTTTCAAAAATTCACATTCTACAAATTTTGAGGCGAGAGCAATAGCTTAATTTTCTTCAAAAATTCGCTAAAACCATGTTTTTCAACATACGAACATACTTTTCTCCCCCAATTAGCAAAGCAAAAGTAAAATTGACTACACCGTTCAAAAGCTGACATTTTGAGAAAGTTTTTTCCGAATAGTGCACGGCGAAAAATCCCGGTAGCAAAAACGGGAGAAAAAACATCATTTTTAAATATTTCTTCTAATTTTGTACTTTAGCATTTTTTGAAACCTATTAAAACTAACTATAACAACTCTATTTTATATCAGGGTTATAGGAAATTTAACGGTCTTTCCAAAGGTGTTCATAGTTTTGAGTTCACGGTGATTCTAAGGGGAGTTATGGCCGTTTTAATGGCATAAGGTAGAAAACACGAACAAATCTTGAAAATTGAATAACTTGAAACCGAAGCGTTTAAAAAGAAATCTCTATGAGCAACTCAAGATCAGAAATGAGCTCTAGGATTGATCCCTCGAGTTTGTCCAATAATTTTTGTATACGGTTTGTCCAATAACCCTGTATAACGGTTTCGATGGGACTTGTACCAGCTTCATATCACTGGCCTTGGTACATAGAGCCCTTAAACGCAAAAACACGGGTTTCCAATTTTTTGCAATATGCCATTTAAACCATTATAATGCGAAAAAAGTTGATGCGATACCTAATCTGCTTGAAAGATGTAGGTAGGAATTTACTTGGCAAAATTTTATATTTAATTTCGGACTTATTACATAAGGCTATCCTCCGCCTAAAGACCGAATGTCATGGCGTAAATGTGTATTGTTCTCTTCGTTCCTTTGTATTCTTGTTTAAATATACTTTCGAATTTATCTATTTATCTATCTCTCACTGAAAGCGTAGTTAAAATTTTGTGTTCAATGTGGAATGCTGTTTGATGTAAGCGGGTTTGAGTTTGTTTGTGGAACATTTAGTTTAAAGCAACCAAAATGAGCTTCCATACTGGTCGACACTTTCTACCATTGTTAGCGAATCTGGTAGAGCACACTGTTGCTTTTACGTTTCAAAGCGAACAATGAGCGCAGAATCAGGAGATGGATCCCACTTTTACTTGTATGGGAAGGCGTTTCCTCTCATCTTGATCCCGGCAAATCTCCTCTCAGGTAAATCCGGGGTTTGTCGGGAACAGAAGCTGCGCGCCCTGCCGCTAAGTGGACGGGAGTGTCGGTGCGGTCAGAGGCTCACAATAGGACGGCTACATCTGAGGACTGAGTTGCATAAGACATCTCCGGAGGCGCCATTATCCAACCAAATCCCCACTCACACAAGGAATTATACTGAGTTTTCGCAGCCCTTCGACCCGATCGCCGCATCACAATGCTCTGTTGTGGACACTTTGCTATTTTATTGTTGTTCAAACCAACACTACACTCTTACAATACGCCGTTCTTCGTAAATTGTCCTTCGGCATGTGGATGAAATCCATTATTACAGCCAAGTCTAGCTGAAGAGCCAACCTTAAAAAAGTCCAGTCATGCAGCATGACCCCATGAGCGAATTTTTGAAGAATATTACCGATTTTTACAACCAGCGAACGGCATTATTTCGATTTTTGACTGATTTTTCAACTTTGAAATTGTTGAAAACTTTATACATATTCTTATAGGAAATTTTACGCTGATTCCGAATATACCACATGTTAGTATGCTGAAAAAATTATTTCGCACGACAAATCGCAAAAAACAGGCTATTTTGAAATTTTTGACTACATTTTTGAAAATTTCAACCCGAAGATGTAATCCGATCAAGCTGGCCAACGAACTTGAACTTTCGTTTTGTGCCCTTAACATTTTAAAATTTGTTTGAAGTTTCTAGCACAATTCTACGGACAGTTATCGTCTGGAATGACACATACATACATACATACATATATACATACATACATACATACATATATACATACATAAAAAAATGCGTTAAACTTCAGAATATGATTCAGAATAGCCTGAAATGGATTTCTGCATAATTTTTTTTCAAAAATTCACATTCTACAAATTTTGAGGCGAGAGCAATAGCTTAATTTTCTTCAAAAATTCGCTAAAAGGTTACCTACCTATGTTGTTGAACATCTTCACAATAGACAATTTTAGCTACGATTAATGAGTGGTCAGGAAATACTCGAAATTATTCCAATGGAAATAGCATTGCGGTATGACTTTCTGTCTGAACTTTCGATGAGTAAGCTTATTAAATCATATTCTAATATCCAAATATTCCACGTAACCCAAGGGTACATAAGGTAGATGAATTTAAACATTTATATATATTCCAATACATTTCCAGCAATTGTATAATGATTATTCCCTTGATCCTCGATTTAGTTAACCAGACATAGGTGATTTTTTAACGGAATAGTCACTCAACTCATCTTAAACTCTAGCAAAAAAAATGGCTAAAGTCACTCATGTTATCTCTACTTGGTTCGTTACCTACACAATAACGTATGATTCGTACATGATTATACATTACAAAGATACATTATACGAATCCACGAAAGATGCGTACAGCGAAATAAGCGTACACCAGGAACTCGCGAAAGTTGCGTACGGGACCTAGTTTTGACGGATGGTGAGTGTAACCTTTGACGTCAAAATATTTTTTTGGTGGTTTGGATGCTCGCAAGCTCTCATCTCAAAAATGCATGACATCAAGTAGTCAATCCTTCAGTAAAAATTCAGATTAGTTGGGCATATAGGTTAGAATGATGTGTATAGTTTAGTGATCTGTGTGCTCGCAAGCTCCCATTTCACAAATAAATAACATCAAGCAGTCAATACCTTAGTGAAAATTCGGATTAGTTAGACATATGGGTCACAATGACCACTTCTGGCGCAAGTGACGCGCGCGAAAGTATTTTTCCTGAGACCTGCGTAAAATATGATGAAGAATGGAGTTGGTCCCAATTTTTTTCGCTGAATTCAGGGAAAATGAAGGGGGGTGTAACCTTTATGCAGGACACCCAGTATATCTATACTATTTACTAACGCCCAATAATTTGATCGTGACCCAACACCCCAAAGTGGCAACGTGTAAATGAAAATCGCGAGTCGGAAGTCTGGCGAGCGAAGACAACAGGAGATTGAGAAAAGCCCTTGTCACCCGCACACATGGCGAGGGCGGCGCCACTCACGGCCTGCCAGAGTCAAAACAAATGGACAGGTGTGCCCTCAGATCCTGAACCTGGTGTAAACAAGGACCAAGCGGGCCCTTCTGTTAATGGAGAACATTAAACATCCGAGAAATTCAGAGCTCGGCATTTGATTTATGCTGAAATCTGGGGCGGACCGCTGTTTGAATGGCTTACCGACTTCGGTCTCCCTAACAGCGGGGTCCCCTTCTTTAATGTTCGAGCCACAGTGTGAAATTTAGGTTATCGCCTCAACATGGTTGCAAGTTACCTATATAAACATTGACGAATGTGGCTCTTTGTAACTAGTGGGGTAATTGTGTGTGGTTAGGTTGGTACACTCTAAACCTACATTATTAGGGGAAAGTGTCCTCATATGGAACACCTTTTTCGGATCCGTCGGATCGGAAATTTGCTGGTCATTCATGTACTACACTCAACCAGAGTGCTAGTACAGATGTACTACTACTCTACCAGAACCTTGCTTCAAAGTGCCCAAAAATTGCTGTAGGATTGAAAAATTAAGCATTAAAAAAAATTCCAGTCATGCAGCATGATCGTATGAGCGAATTTTCGCAAATTATCGTACTATATTACGTGTATCTGGTGAAAACAAGGACCAAGTGGGCCCTTCTGTTAATGGAGAACGTTAAACATCCGAGAAATTTAGAGCTCGGCATTTGATTTATGCTGAAATCTGGGACGGACCGCTGTTTGAATGGCTTACCGACTGCGGTCTCCCTAACAACGGGGTCCCCTTCTTTAATAGAGAGTTCCTAGTAGATCCGTCGGTCTCATTACGGCGTGCGGTAACGAGAAACATTACCGTACCTTAAAGTCCCGTCAAGTCATTAACGGATCTAGTTGTAACGCTAAATCCATGGAAGGAGGAAATTATCTCTCGGAGGTTATTCGAATCCGTGGAAGGAGGTAATTTTAGGCGAATCCGTTTTTCCCTGATTGCGATCCATTAGCGTATCAGTACGGAAGGATGCGTCACCGTAACTCATTGCGTCAGAGTTACGGCGCCGGATTGTCGATACCGCACGACGTATTGTGTTTTACGGATCTATTAGGAACTCTCTAATGTTCGAGCCACAGTGTGAAATTTAGGTTATCGCCCCAACATAATTGCACGTTACCTATGTAAACCTTGACGAATGTGTTTGTACCTAGTGGGGTAATTGTGTGTGGTTAGGTAGCTACACTCTAACCCTACGTTATTAGGGGAAAGTGCCCTAATATGGAACACCTTTTTTGAATCCGTTTTTGAACCACTCATTACTTGAAAATATTCGAACCAAATTTACCGGTCATTCATATGAATGAACGAAAACATGTTTTTATTTTACATAAATTTTGCACTAATAAAAGAAACATGAACGGCTATTGGTATTTTTACCGTCAGCCGGTGTTTGCCCGTATTAGAATGAATCGTTTTGTTAATATATTTGTTATAAATTATTTTTAACCTATTTATTATAAGTTATTGTTAATATATTTGTTATCAGTTATTTGTTCTCTTAATTGTTACAATAGCCACCATTACCATATGTAATTTTTTGGGGGTACAGATACGTGTTATTGTAAGTTTATTTGTACATAGTCCTCCTAACTTATTTTCTTGCTATGAGTAGGATCATGTTGTCTTTTCATTGTTTCCTATTATTAGTTCATTAATATTATTAACACAGAATGTGTTTTAGCCATGGACTAACTAGCCGAAAATGGAACGCGGGATGGGAACGAAATGTGTGACGGGAAGCGAGAGGTCGTGGGTTCGAATCCCGGCCAGGCCTGAAAAAAAAATTTTTTTTTTTTCTCGTGAGACGAAGGTCGTGGGTTCGAATCCCGGCCAGGCCTGAAAAAAATTTTTTTTTCTCTCGTGAGACGAAGGTCGTGGGTTCGAATCCCGGCCAGGCCTGAATTTTTTTTTTTTTTTTTTTTTTTTTTTTTTTTTTTTTTTTTTTTTTTGTGAGACGAAGGTTGTGGGTTTGAATCCCAGCCAGGCTTGATTTTTTAACAACGCAATTTTCGTAGTTTCATACTATAACTATATACTTAAATTGATGTTATAAATGAATAGTAAACAATGACGCTTGTTTGGTTGTCACTTGGTTGCGCGACAACGCAAACACATTCTGTGTTTCAATAATTTCGTCCGAAGTATGTAAATAGAGGTAACCGGGGGTCCAGGGGGCTTGCCCCCTGGCGAGGCGCGGAGCGCCGAGTTTTATTTGTGTTACACTTCACGCATATTATAAATATGTATGTATTCTGTTGTGTTCCTATTTTTTCTAATTATAATAATTGAATTCTGTAATCAATGAACGTCTTCAAGTCCAAGCCGCCTTTGTGAATTTGTAAAGATTCTTCCAGTCCTTCCCATTTAGAACTTCGATGAGCTGTTGCCGTGTTAGCGTTACTTTGCTAAGGTAGCCCCTTCTGAGGTATCCTAGTATTGGGCATTTTGCAAGGAATTGCAGGGTGTCTTCCTTTTCCCGCATATTGCATAGGGCACATAAATAAATTCTGTTCAGGATCCAGGGGGGTATAATTGAGGTGGAAGTAGTTCACAGCGGCATTTCAATATCCACGAGGTTCTTTCCAGATCCATCCCAAATGATTGGACATTAACGTCATGTCGAAGTGCTCTGTACAGGTCATGGTATTGGCCCTCGTTACATCTCTTGATCAGTTCTTCTTCTTCCTCTTTTTCAATTCCAGAGAGTGTGACAGGAAGCGCATTCGACAATCCTTCGCCTTGGCTCCAGCTGAAATGCCTACCGTCTCCATACTTGGTCATTCATGTACTAGTACTCTACCAGAACCTTCCCTCAAAGTGCACAAAAATTCCTGTAGGATTGAAAAATTAAGCATTAAAAAAAGTTCCAGTCATGAAGCATGATCGTATGAGCTAATTTTCCCAAATTATCGTACTATATTATGTTACATTGTTTTGATAATTAAGGACTTTGAGGGAAAAGAAATTGTCAACTACCAATTTTATGCCAAAAAACTCATTCTAAATAATATTCTACGATTCAAAAAGAGATTTTGGATTTCTAAATTTTTGGGAATTTTTATCCATTTTTTCGCAAATTTTATTGTAATTTAAGTACATTTTCCAGCGTAATTTTGTACATACATTTTTTAATATTCTATTTTATAGTTAATAAACTTTATTTGAGCTATATTCTGCGTAAAAAATATATAAATTTAACAATTTCTAGCCGTTTTTTGCTATTTTTAGTGATTTTTTCAGCACTTTTCTGAAATTTGACAAAATTATTGTGCTCAAAAAGTGCTGGCCAACGAATTCGTCCTTTCGTTTGGAAAGCTTGATTTTTTGGCGCGAAAACGAAATTGTCATCTCAATCCTAAGGAGAGTTATCGCCTGAAATGACACATAAATAAATAAATATATATATATATATATATATATATATATATATATATATATATATATATATATATATATATATACATATAAAAAAGCGTTAAAATCCAGGAATCATTTCAGAATGCCTCAAAACATATTTCGATGAAGAAAATTTTTGAAAATTTTTATTTTAAAATTTTTGGAGCCATTGCAATAGCTTCATTTTCTAAGAAAATACGCTAGATTGTTGTCAATGATACCAATCTAACGTGAACGAGTTTTTATTTGGACTAGGAGCCTACTAACTATTGTAGTTGATCAGTGTCAGAAAACTAAAGAACTTCATTCGTTTAGGCTTTGAGAATAACTATTAACCTGAAAAATAGTAAAGAAAAGGTAGCTTCATCAGCGTTTTATTATAAGTTCGTAGTACAGGGTGGTCCGTAATAAACGGACACATTTTAAAATCCTGTAACATTCACAAATTCGATCGTAGGGATTAAAAGTCCAGTCATGCAGCATGACCCCATGAGCGAATTTTTGAAGAAATCTTCGACATTTCAGTCGCTATTGATCGTGTAGAGAAATTTTAGTTTATGATTTTGATAGACAAACATGGAACCAAATTATTAAAAATAATTAGGAGGTACTCATACTTTATTATTATTAAACTAATCTTGTAGATTTAAAGACAATCTGAATTTGGACAATGTTTCATGCAAATATTACCGATTTTTACAATTAGCGAACGGCATTATTTCGATTTTTGACTGATTTTTCAACTTTGAAATTTTTGAAAACTTGATACATATTCTAATAGGAAATTTTACGCTGATTCCGAATATACCACATGTTAGTATGCTGAAAAAATTATTTCGCACAACAAATCGCAAAAAACGGGCTATTTTGAAATTTTTGACTACATTTTTGAAAATTTCAACCCGAAGATGTAATCCGATCATGCTGGCCAACGAACTTGAACTTTCGTTTTGTGTCCTGAACATTTTAAAATTTGTTTGAAGTTTCTAGCACAATTCTACGGACAGTTATCGTCTGGAATGACACATACATATATACATACATACATATATACATACATATATACATACATAAAAAAATGCGTTAAACTTCAGAATATGATTCAGAATAGCCTGAAACGGATTTCTGCATAAAAATTTTTCAAAAATTCACATTCTACAAATTTTGAGGCGAGAGCAATAGCTTAATTTTCTTCAAAAATTCGCTAAAAAACAAGCAGAACGTGTAGAGAAAATCAGTAAGTTTTATTCACAATCGAAAAATCCGAAAAAATTATCAAGTTTTGAAAATGATGTCATTTAAATGACGACCCTGTTTGGTAACACACAGTTCAAGACGGTCCTTGAAGTTCTGCATCACTCTTTGCACCATATCTTCCGGTATTTCCGCGATTTCTCGTCATATTGACTACTTCAATGCTTGAATGGTTCGTGGTTTGTCCACGTACACTTTAGATTTCAGGTGGCCCCATAGAAAAAAGTCACAGGGGGTGAGGTCTGGGGAACGCGGAGGCTAGGGAACATCCCCATGCCGGGAAGAAGAACGTTACGTCAACAAACAGAATTGCCGTTATTGGGCTGGTGAAAACCCTCGACATTTACACCAAAGGCCTCTACACTCTGCCAAGGTAATGGTGTGGTGTGGAATTTCCAAACTCGGAATAATTGGGCCCAATTTTTCTTTTGAAGAGGCAAAGAGTGATGCAGAACTTCAAGGACCGTCTTGAACTGTGCGTTACCAAACAGGGTCGTCATTTAAATGACATAATTTTTAAAACTTGATAATTTTTTTTCGATTGTGAATAAAACTTACTGATTTTTTCTACACGTTCTGCTTATTTTTTAATCCCTACGATCGAATTTGTGAATGTTACAGGATTTTAAAATGTGTCCGTTTATTACGGACCACCCTGTACTATGCTTAACTGAGGAAGCTTCACTTGTTATATTAACCTTTTCACTTCTACATCCAGCTAGGCCAATGTGTTACCGAGTAACTATGTGCTCAGGCGCTCAGTTGTTCCTGCCATGCTAAATACTTTTTCACCTGGATTATTCATGTTTTTTACTTCTATTATATTTACTATGTATAAAAAGTAGAAAAAAGGTTAAAAATCAAAGTTTTGCTCCAAAATTTTTTTAAATTATTTTATTTCATTTTGTGAGTTATAATATAATGTAACAAGAAAATATCCGGCAAAAAAATTAGGAACATTCACCACGATATTTATTTGAATCTAAAATTTCCGAAAATAAATTCTTTGAAGGTGTTTGAGAAATCAAATAATTTGTTTGTTTTTCAATAATTTTTCAAAGTATGAAACTGTTCAAAGCATGGCGATACACACAATGAGACATCACAAATCCGGCACCTATAACGACTCTCTCTTCGAATTTTGTGCTTAGAGCAGACAACACATTCTCTCGCTGGATGTTTCTTTTTAGATGTACATGTACATTTAGATGTTACATAGCAACAAAACACGGTAAAACAACGCAACAGGTCACAACAACTCACCCACGAGATCAAACGTAAACTAACTGTAGTGGATTTATATATGTTTTACTTGGTGTAGGTAGACCAAGTGGGACATTTATATTCTGGTTATGCGGGTTAGTCCCTGAGGTATTCCTGTAAGGAATGTGAGCGAAATCGCCAAGGTCAGCTTGCTTGGCGGGAGGAACTAAGGGGTAGTTCGTGTCGCAACCGCGTGGAGCACTGGGCTCGCATAGTGGGTGCTGGGTTCGATCGGTTTGGTGCTGAGCCGTTGTGTAATATTCCGGCCTAAGATTTATATCTGTAGGAGGAATATGTTGGGCTTGGTTGAGGTACTGAAAAGTATCCTTTGTTTTTAGCACATTTGGAGTGTATTTGACACTCGGATCGGCCGGGTAGCCTTGCGTAGAATATCGTGGATATTCGGAAATCTTTGTCGAATCATGATGATTGACTTCAGAGCGGGTCTGAAAGGTATCCTCGAACCTTTGTGTGTGGGAGGCTTGATCTAACGTTTCCCTCATGAATACGTTAGGTGAGAAGGCGATCTCTTCGCGAGGATCGAGCCTTGGGCCGTCGCTAGGAACAGCGGACGAGTCGAGCAGCGGGTAGGGAGCGCTGCGTGGGCTAAGAGGCCCGGCCGCGCTGTGTTCCGCCTCCCCTTGCATGAGGAAGTAGGACGGGCGGCGCTCCATCGAAATATCCGAGTTTATTAACTCGTTTTCGATACCTCTACGTATAGAAATAGAGGGTTTGGAAGGTGGACTCGCTTGACAGAGCTTCTTTCCTTTGCTCGGATGTCAGGGTCCTACCTTGTAGTCTTGAAAAAGACTTCCTTGGACGATAAATTAGAGCGGATGAGCTGAGTAATTTATCGGCGTGCCCACAGCGGTCGGTGACGAGCCTAGTGCTACGAAACCCGGGCGACACGTCTCGGAACGTCCCAGCGGGCGTACGATCTAATGAGAATATCAATAGATGTACCGGGTGGCGTCCTGACAGAAGAACTACGTTGGGCAATGAGCAGGATGAATAATCACTGGACTCGTAGATGCCAATGCGAGATCTGTGTGGAGAGAAGGTATGCCTTGTAGAAAGCAGTAGGAAGCCGTTCTGAGATGAACTCGGGAGCAGAAGGATCGTCAGCGTAGAGCGTGTAGAATCTTCGTACTTCAGAGTGTAGTCGTCGAGAGCGGTGAGTGGAATGAATTTCGGAGGGCTCCAAGCGGGGTAATTATAGGGAGGTGGCCGCCTCCTGCCGCCTCCTGATTGGTCCGCTTAATTTCGTTAATTCAACTGTGTAATCTCATTGGCTCGCACATTGTTTTCTCAGTATCTGCGAGTATGATAGCTGAGCTGGTCCTCCGGGGTGGTTTCCCCACGTCCGTCGCTGCGACGGGGTCCCCAGAGGTGGCTTACGAGCGTCCGTTGCGGAGACGACGACCTTGAGTTGTCTTCCCTGCGTCCGTCGTTTAGACGGGGTCCTCGGGTGGTTTCCCTGCGTCCGTTGTTCAGACGGGGTCCCCGGGGTGGCTGCTGGACCAGAGGTGGTTGCTTGCCGCCTCCTGGTTGGTTCGCCTATTGTCTCTCGTGTAATCAGTGTTTCTGATTGGCGAGTAGGCTTGTTAGAATTGTCCTTGTTAGTTTTAGAGGACGTTTGATTTTCTGTTTGAGTTTTCTCATTCAAGGCGACTTGGTTCGAGATACTTGTCGCGTCTCTCTCGCCCAGTAAGTGTTTAGGGAGGTCGCCTTGTGTATGTTATTAGTTAATATTTCACTTTTGAGAGAGAATTTCGTATTTTCTCTCTGGTGAAATATTTTGTTTGACGGAGTTATAACTCGACGTCTTATAAATATTTGTGTGTCGTGTCTACCTCTTTTTGGTAGCCCTGAAAAGGGCTGTTGACAAGAGGGGGTGGTTTTCACCACAGGCGCCCCCCCAAGACGTCGTGTTATTAACGACGACGCCGGTTGGGGTGTTTCGAGCGCAGTCACCCACCTCTCGTCGAATTTGGTAGAGGGGACGTGCCTTCTGGCAGATTTTCGGGGAGTCTCCTCCTTATTTTCTGCCTGATTTTTGTTTAGTGACACAGCTTCGTCTGTTTTTAGAGTGTAAGCTGGTTTTATTTGCTGTTTGGGAACTTTTTTCGTGTGTTCGCCAATTTGTACTGTAACCGAAAACTTATCTCTTTTAACAACTTTGAATGGTCCCGTGTAAGGACATTGCAGAGAGGAGAGTTGTGTGGGCACTCTGATATAGACATGTGTACATGTATCCAAATTTTTGGGCATGTTGACGGCATACTTCGTATTATTATGTTTAATATGCGTAGGCCGGAAGAAGAGAGGCTCAGAAAGGTTTGTAGAAGTTACGAAAATGTCTCCTGGGAGTGGTACGTCAATTCCGTAAACTTTTTGGAATGGTGTAGTTTCCGTTGCTGGGTCTACTGCCGTACGCATGGCGAGTAGTACTTTTGGAAGGGCGTCGAGCCAATTTTCGTTTTGTGCTTTGAGAGCCTCTTTCAAAGATCTATTTCTGCGTTCTACCATTCCGTTTGTTGACGGTTTGTATGGTAACGTGTGAGTATGTTTTACTCCGAGACGTTCCATAATGGAATTAAATAGATCTGATTCGAATTGTGTGCCCTGGTCACTTGTGATGTATTTAGGTACGCCTTTCTAAGCTACCCAAATATTGATAAAGGCGTTTGTGATCGTGGATGTTTCGATGTTGTTAAGAGGGACTGCCTCTAGCCAACCCGTTGCTCTATCGACCATCATTAGAATGTAACGTTTCCCTCCTTTAGCTGAAGGTAAGGGTCCGGTAATGTCAACGTGTACATGTGAGAATTTGTTAGCCGTTTCAAATTCGGAGTAAGGGAGCTTCACGGAGCGAGTGATTTTTGCTCGTTGGCAAGTCTCGCATGCTCGGACCCAGTTGGAGACATCTGCACGAAGTCCGTGCCAAAAATATCTTTGTTTTACTTTATACACTGTAGAGTGTATGCCTGGGTGTCCCAAATTGTGAATTTGGCTGATTATTTCGTGCCTTATTTCGTTTGGAATATAAGGTCTTGGGTGTCCTAGGTCTAGGTTACACCAAATCTCTCCTTGAGGGAATTCAACTCGTGTGAGTTTCAATTTGTCCTCTGCGTTAGGAGGAGAACGAATTTGTGCATTTGAGATGTGCAGTAGAAGATTGCACTCTATTGCAGCCGTAATTTGCGAAATTTCGGCTATGGGTGGACCCTCGTCAGTTTGGGTTGAAATCGATTTTGTTTGAATTTCAACTGGATCGAAGGGTCTGGAGAGTGCGTCGGCGACGACGTTGTTCTCTCCGGGTATATGTCGAATGTCACTTGTCATTTGAGAGATGTATGTTAGCCATCTCAATCTCATTTTAGAAAAATGTGCATTTTTCTTAAGCATCGTGCCTAGCAGAGGCTTGTGATCTGAACAAATATGAAAAGATCGGCCGTCCAAGTCATTGTGCCAGTGAATGCAAGCTTGGTAAACGGCGAACATCTCTTTGTCGAATGAGGCTTTATTCTTCCATTGTTCCGGAATTTCTTTACTGAAAAATCCCAATGGTTGGTAAGATTTCGAGCCGTGTTTGTCTGTAATTTCCTGCTCCAGTGCCGCTCCGATGTGTGTATCGGATGCGTCGCAGACTATTCTCCACTCTGCTGTAGGGTGTGGATGAGCAATATTATGCAATGTAGCTTTTATCATTGCTTGTTTTAAGCTGTTGAAAGCTTTTTCTCTCTCTGATGTCCATTCGATAGGTGTTTTGTCATTTTTTTTGTTTGACTGAATGGAGTCATACAGAGGTTGTGCTGTGTGAGCGAATTTACTTGAGCAAGCTCGGTAAAAACCACACATACCTAGGAATCTGCGTAGACTTCGTACGTCTATTGGCCTAGGAAATTGTTCTATGGCTTCTATTTTATCTCGTTTAGGAATTATCCCTTCTTTCGAGATAGTGAAACCTAGGAAATCGACGGTAGGTTTTGAAAAAATGCATTTATCAAAACCTACTCGAAGTCCGTGTTCTCCTAGCTTGTCGAAAATTTGTTTGAGGTGGTTCATGTGTTCTTTATAATTTTTAGAAGCCACCAATATGTCATCTAGGTATACAAATGCGAAATCAAATTTTCGCATGATGCTGTCCATGTATCTTTGCCATGTTTGAGCCGCTCCGGCCAAACCCATGCTCATTTTTTTAAACTCATAAAGACCGAAAGGTGTAATAATTGCTGTTTTATGAGTGTCATCTGGGTGCATCGGAATATGGTAATATGCCGATTTTAAATCTATTGTCGAATAGATTTGTGTATTATGTAAATTCGCTTGGAAAGAGCGAATGTGAGGAGGAGGGTAGGCGTCTTTCTTCGTTTTCGCGTTCAGGAAACGGTAGTCGCCGGTGATCCTCCATGACCCGTCTTTTTTTGGCACACAGTGTAACGGGGATGCCCATTCGGAATCTGATGGTGCAATTATGCCCTCGGAGAGCATTTTGTCAAAAGTACTTTTGACTTGAGCCCGTTTTTCGCCTGCCATGGGTCTTGCACGGAAGTGTACTGGTGTTCCTTCCGTGGTTATACGGTGGTAAACCCCGTTGTTTTTCCACTTTCCTTGAAGTTTGCTCATTTTATCATTGTATTTTTCAATGATAGAGCGTATGTTTTCGTCCTCCGTGAGTTGTACGTCCTCTGGTTGAGGACTGTTGTCACGATGAGGGATAGTAGCTGCTATTTGTTCGTCAGTGAATTTTTTGTTCATGACTGCAGCGATTTTTTGATCGGCATAGCTTTTTATTTTATCTTTATAGATGTATTTGTGTTTGACCCGTATTCCGATATCCCAAGACTCGAGGAATGGTATACCGAGGATCGCTAGATCAACTTTCGTGATCATGAAATCGGTGGTCATGTCTCCGAGGCCGATGTTAATTGTCGTGTCAGCACGCCCTAGTGTGTCTATAGGGGCTCCGTTAGCTGCTGTGAGCTTGACGTTGGACTTACGAATTTTTAAGCCCAATTTTTTGGTGACATTGTGGGGCAGAATGTTCACTTCTGCTCCCGTGTCAATGAGAAATTCAGTGCCATTCAGTTTGCACTTGAAAAAAAGCCTTTTATACTCATTAGTCTGCCGGTGTATAGGCTCAGATACACTGGCAGTTATTCGTTTTCCGAACTCTCTGCGTCGGAGGTTGGAACGGTACTTTCTTGTACCGATCTCTGAGTATTTTCGCTTGAAACCCAGGTTTTAGGCTGGCTTATAGGCGCTGCCTTTTTGATAGGTTTGGAGGCAGTATTTGCCTTCCAAGTGCAGTGTTCTGGGTCTGCACACTTGCGAGTTTCGCTACCGAAACGTGCGTGGTTTCGACAGACATAGGCCGTCGGTTTGTGAGGCTTACTCTCTACTTGCTGGGGTTTGAACTCAGCTTTTTGTGAGAGGGCCTTCGATAGGCAGAGTTTCGATCCACTTTTGAGTGATCAGAGCCTCTGAGAAGTACCCAACAGCCTTAGAGTACATTTCATGGTACTTGGTGCTGGGTTTTTTGGCGAGAGATGCGGGGTCCTCGAGTGCGAGGAGCCTGTCCTGTAAGGACAACCCGTATTCTCGCTGTAGGCGCTGTTTGGCCTCTTCATAAGGTGCGTGGGGTGCCGTGAGGTAAGCTGAGTCGATAGCTTCCCGCATTTCTTCCGGTACCCACTTGTATATAGCTGAGAAACATTCGTTCTGCGTTCTCAGGTGTTTTCGCACGCAGTATTGATCGAACTCGGCGAGTGCACGATCGATATTCTTCTTTTGGAAGATTGGTCTTTGATAATCTCCCATTTCCTCCAAAAGTGCTCGAAAGCCACTTTGTGTAGAGGGTTGTTGAGTGAGATGTGGGGCGTATAGGCCCGGCGGGGGTCGCACGCCCGCAGTGGTTCCCTGAAATCCACTAGCTTCATAAGAGGGAACGAAATGCTCCGTGTTAAGCCTGTTCAAAGGCGGGGTCACCATTTGTAGTGGATTTATATATGTTTTACTTGGTGTAGGTAGACCAAGTGGGACATTTATATTCTGGTTATGCGGGTTAGTCCCTGAGGTATTCCTGTAAGGAATGTGAGCGAAATCGCCAAGGTCAGCTTGCTTGGCGGGAGGAACTGAGGGGTAGTTCGTGTCGCAGCCGCGTGGAGCACTGGGCTCGCATAGTGGGTGCTGGGTTCGATCGGTTTGGTGCTGAGCCGTTGTGTAATATTCCGGCCTAAGATTTATATCTGTAGGAGGAATATGTTGGGCTTGGTTGAGGTACTGAAAAGTATCCTTTGTTTTTAGCACATTTGGAGTGTATTTGACACTCGGATCGGCCGGGTAGCCTTGCGTAGAATATCGTGGATATTCGGAAATCTTTGTCGAATCATGATGATTGACTTCAGAGCGGGTCTGAAAGGTATCCTCGAACCTTTGTGTGTGGGAGGCTTGATCTAACGTTTCCCTCATGAATACGTTAGGTGAGAAGGCGATCTCTTCGCGAGGATCGAGCCTTGGGCCGTCGCTAGGAACAGCGGACGAGTCGAGCAGCGGGTAGGGAGCGCTGCGTGGGCTAAGAGGCCCGGCCGCGCTGTGTTCCGCCTCCCCTTGCATGAGGAAGTAGGACGGGCGGCGCTCCATCGAAATATCCGAGTTTATTAACTCGTTTTCGATACCTCTACGTATAGAAATAGAGGGTTTGGAAGGTGGACTCGCTTGACAGAGCTTCTTTCCTTTGCTCGGATGTCAGGGTCCTACCTTGTAGTCTTGAAAAAGACTTCCTTGGACGATAAATTAGAGCGGATGAGCTGAGTAATTTATCGGCGTGCCCACAGCGGTCGGTGACGAGCCTAGTGCTACGAAACCCGGGCGACACGTCTCGGAACGTCCCAGCGGGCGTACGATCTAATGAGAATATCAATAGATGTACCGGGTGGCGTCCTGACAGAAGAACTACGTTGGGCAATGAGCAGGATGAATAATCACTGGACTCGTAGATGCCAATGCGAGATCTGTGTGGAGAGAAGGTATGCCTTGTAGAAAGCAGTAGGAAGCCGTTCTGAGATGAACTCGGGAGCAGAAGGATCGTCAGCGTAGAGCGTGTAGAATCTTCGTACTTCAGAGTGTAGTCGTCGAGAGCGGTGAGTGGAATGAATTTCGGAGGGCTCCGAGCGGGGTAATTATAGGGAGGTGGCCGCCTCCTGCCGCCTCCTGATTGGTCCGCTTAATTTCGTTAATTCAACTGTGTAATCTCATTGGCTCGCACATTGTTTTCTCAGTATCTGCGAGTATGATAGCTGAGCTGGTCCTCCGGGGTGGTTTCCCCACGTCCGTCGCTGCGACGGGGTCCCCAGAGGTGGCTTACGAGCGTCCGTTGCGGAGACGACGACCTTGAGTTGTCTTCCCTGCGTCCGTCGTTTAGACGGGGTCCTCGGGTGGTTTCCCTGCGTCCGTTGTTCAGACGGGGTCCCCGGGGTGGCTGCTGGACCAGAGGTGGTTGCTTGCCGCCTCCTGGTTGGTTCGCCTATTGTCTCTCGTGTAATCAGTGTTTCTGATTGGCGAGTAGGCTTGTTAGAATTGTCCTTGTTAGTTTTAGAGGACGTTTGATTTTCTGTTTGAGTTTTCTCATTCAAGGCGACTTGGTTCGAGATACTTGTCGCGTCTCTCTCGCCCAGTAAGTGTTTAGGGAGGTCGCCTTGTATGTTATTAGTTAATATTTCACTTTTGAGAGAGAATTTCGTATTTTCTCTCTGGTGAAATATTTTGTTTGACGGAGTTATAACTCGACGTCTTATAAATATTTGTGTGTCGTGTCTACCTCTTTTTGGTAGCCCTGAAAAGGGCTGTTGACAAGAGGGGGTGGTTTTCACCACACTAACCATTCAAAAAAGGTAAAATGGAGAAAACGTAAACAAGTATTCCCTACAATGTTGGGAAACGGTATCTAGTGAGCTACACGCAAACTAACTTCATTATAGAAGCAACCGAAAGGTAGAGCTGGCAAAAACGCAATAATACGTGCGTAGCACACCAGGCTCATTGTCAGTGAAACGTAATATTGCGTGCATAGCACCTCAAGCCCAAAAAACGTCCACGCAAATATACGTGCGTAGTAACGAAAGGGTTAAATGAATTAAAGGGGAGTGTAGTGGATTTACAGGCATCTGGCTAGGAGTCGGAACTCCTAGCGGAATATCACGAGCCGTGTTATTCAGATGGTCGTGTGGGCTTGATCCTTGGAAATGTTCAGGTGAGAGGTACGAGAAAGTACCGTTATTCTCTCGTGCATTGGTATATTTCATTTGATAGGATGTATGTGAGTCCTGAAACGAGACGGCTGCAGATCGGGCGTAGCGACGCTGATTTTGTTATTGGGTTATTGTGTTATTGATAGTGTGATTTTGTTATCGGGGAATATTGATATTCCGACTCGAGCCGAGTGTCTTCGTCAGGCTATGTGGAGTTATTTTTTGAGTACTGAAAAGTATTTTCAAGCAATTTTTATGTGTTACGCTTGCCGGCTCGTCAAGCTTCACTCGTGCAGTGAGCGTTTAGCTTGTCGTGTTTTAACTTTCGACGAGCTAATTTCTTTTTGTGATTATGAATTTTGCATAATCTTTTCGGCGATTTCTTTTGTTTTGTTTAGCCGTAGCCTGACGTCTTTTTTGTATAGTTCTAAAGTGTGAACTTCTTTTTGGTGGCCCTGAAAAGGGCCGGTGAAAGTTGGTGAGTTCACCACAGGGAGATTTGATAGTATGTCAAAGTAAACAAGGCAGGTTGTTGCTACACCACACTACTTAGGTAGGTACGTACGTCCTACCAGATTTGCTGTTGGTTTAAAGTGCCTAAACAAAGTAGGTGGGTCGTTGCTTTGCCGACGAATACAACCGCTGATTAGCAAGTTTGTCAAATATCGAATCAGGGAATATGCAACATGAATTAAAACCCAGCTACAAGGAAAAAACCTTTAAATGCATTCTTTTGAAGGTAAGATTTCATAAAGACGGCATTGGCAGTGCAGTTATTGAACGAGTTTTGCAGTTACGCAAATTGTAGGGACAAAAAAGGTAATTAGGTACCTACTTTCGTTTTTATCAATGAAGTAGGTACCTACATGAACAAGTAAATAATATACGGAAAGTATGTAGGTATACCTTCCCTCTAGGTACTTACCTTTCTACATGTGATACTTACTATTCCCACCTAACAGAGCTCTCATAACACATCCTTACACAAGACCACTTTCACAGTACTTTAAAGGTTTTTAGTTTCAATTGATTCAAAGAACAGTTCTAAAACTAGATAGGTAATCCACAACATCTTCGCGACTGATGTCTGGATCATTTAGAACACTATGTCAACTCCCCAACACACATTTCATATGGATCTCTACCCCACAGATTAAATCTTGTGTTAATAGCGTTTGAGGTCATCACCTGATAATAACTTGATGTCATTTGCATACAATTTATCACCTTGCATATTACAAATAATTAAAATATAGACTAGGAACTAGGTGACTATTGTTATGCAGTTGCCCACCTGTGGCTACAAATGGCGCATTCTCGCATAGTTTACTCGTCACCATGACAACAAGGTGAAATAACTCCGACTTCGCCTTGCCTCAATGTAAGGATGCGCTAGTATCCAAGTCTCGAGAATATCACCCATAGTATAAGTATTGAGATCTATTGAACAATGGGAGATAGTCAGGGCGCAGATACGGTCAGCCCGGCAATTACCCAAAATGCCCATGTGTGATGGAACCCATTGAAATTTTAATGAATTGTTTTCAATGATGGATTGATTTACCCACCAATGGTGGGAGAGGGCCATTAGGCATGAACCGAGGAGGGGAAGTGGACCTGGCGTCCACCCCTTGCCTCGTCTGTCGTCGTGCGGCCAGAGGGGGTTTGGGAGAACGAGGCCCCCTCGGGCGGGTAGGCGTGAATGAAAGGTGGAGGGGGGCTTTTCCTCATAGAACCTTGTGAGCTAGTCAAGGAAGCAAGTCTCTACCATTGTTTATGTTTTTGACCCGGCTTTCACCTGCCCTCCCAACTACATAGATCCCGACTTTAGCTCCTGTTTAGCTCGTGCCGTGTTTTTTACTTCACAATTTTCATTTGATTTCTATTTCTCTTCTGTTATTTATCAAGGATTTAGGTAGCCCTCCAGAGGTGCAATGGGGCCCTAAATTCTCGAAAGAGAGGTAGAGGAGAGTGACAATATCCCGTGAGAGAGATACCACCCCTATTGATAGCATTTATGTGCTATGTTAGGAGTAGATTGGTTTTCCAGTTCTTGGATCACCCATCCAACACCAAACGCAGCCTTTCGAAAACATGAGACGAGGCGTGCGACGCCCGTTGGGTTACAACGGAGCTACGGCAGCGCTTTTTGTGGGATTCTGACGGGAACTCTGTCACACTCCCCCCCTTAAAGACGTACCTACTTGATTGAAGAGCAAGTATGTAAACCAGGTGGAATAGTTTACTGGTTGAGAACTAATGCTCATTAATAAATAGCTGCATTGGCGATTGAGGATGAGAAAAGAGAAATTAAAACAGGATAGATTGTCAATGAATATTCATAAGAAGTATTCATTAGGTAATTAACCCCCAATCAAAGATTGGAACAATCGGGAATAAACGGTGGCTCAACTATGGAGACTTATACCTTTAGGAAAATAAAATAGATATAAATTAATGTGCCCAACGTTGGGGACTTAAATTGGGAACTGAGCCCAGGAAATGATAATTGGGAACAATACCCTTGAATTAATAATTGGGAACAATGCCCGGGTATAAAGAATATATGATAAAAACGCTGCAAATTATTTCACAAAGGTTTATTATTTTTTCAATTGAGTATGATCGTAGTTTTAGTTGGCTTGCGTACGTCATAAGGCCCGTCCAGACTCCTCGGCGTGTCCTATTTCGAGTTGCCACAACCTATACTTCTATAATTATATACGCATGTTTATATTTCTCGATTTGAGCTCCTATCTATTCAAATAGTTATTGCTTTAATAATATCATTATCTAAGTACGTACGAAAAGTCGAGAGGATATGTTATTAAATATGCGTAGGAAAAGCTTTGGTATTAACACACAAATATGACCTTGAAAAAAACATATATTCATGCCTCGAAGGAACGCCGGCGCCGTACTCACCACAAGGTGCCGCGGCGCCGGCGCCTCCTCTCACTCCACCGCCCGCTCACCCCCCCTCACCACCCACCGTGACCCCCTGCCAAGCGTGCCAGGCGTGCGCGCGTAGAAAAACACACTTTTTCGCCCGTTTTTGGCCCATAGCATCTATGCGAGTAAAGCGATCGGGATGGTTAAACGTTAGGACCAACTAGACCCCAAATGGAGTCTATGTGCGAAAGAACGGGTTTTTAAAGTCAATTCTTAGGCCTTTTATGGCCCGGACGGCGGACGGCGAACGGCGGACGGACATTTCAAATTTGGATTCTACGCACCTTGAAACGTAAAGTGACAAAGTTTGAGGGGGGGTTATAAAAATTTTTTGCTACACGATCACATAGGCTTATTATTGGAAATAATAAACCAAAATGGCAAAGGCCAGGTATACCATAGGTATGAAATTGAAATTATAAGAGAGGGGATAAAATTGAGAAATTATTAGTCAATGACCAATGAAATTATTTATATACCAAAGGGTGATAATGGGAATTCCTTCTGGAAAACCCGGGCCATGTTTCTTTTGAAACATTAACGCCCCAAAAATAGTGGATCGGATTACTAGGCGTCAGCCGTCCATAATCCTAACCACGCTCTGCTAACATATCAAGGATTTAGGTTGCACCCGAGAGGTGCAATGGGGCCCTAAATCCTCGAAAGAGAGGTAGAGGAGAGTGACAGTATCCCGTGAGAGAGATACCACTCCTACTAATACCATTTATGTGCTATGTTCGGAGTAGATTGGTTTTCCAGTTCTTGGATCACCCATCCAACGCCAAACGCAGCCTTTCGAAAACATGAGAAGAGGCGTGCGGCGCCCGTTGGGTAACAACGGAGCGACGGCAGCGCTTTCTCTCGGATTCTGACGGGAACTCTGTCACATATTTTATTTTATTTTTTTAATTCAAATAATTTATTGTGCGAGAAACAATATATTTATATATGCACACATGAACAACAAAGACAAAATTTGACAAATTATAAATATTTAGGTAAATAATGGAAATAATAATTTAAAAAATAAAGAAAAGCTTAAAGACATTCTGCATCACAAAAAGAAGAAGGGGGAGAGGAGAACAAAGGGGAGTCCACTAAATGCTGGCTACTATAGGATATCAAGATCCCGAACAGTAGCCTTCAAGAACCGACAAATGGAGGGGGAAAAGTCGCTCGTGTGCAGCCCCACCAGCAGGGATGGGCAGTAATTAAATACATCTGCGATTACTTGAGTAATTGTGTGAAAAATTTAAAAGGAAAGTGAAGAGAAGTCTCAATTGGTGAAAAGTAATCTTTTGCAAGCAACAATTACCAAAAGTAATAGCAACCGTTTGCAATTACAATTACTTTTTATTAGGAACTATAATGGCTGCCAGACGAGATTCCCCGCTTGGCTTTTGTGGCAGACGCAGTCCTGCCACCTCTCCGGATTATATGTTCGGATGGATCTCATGGAGGCTTGCAAATCCAACACTCCCCTCCAAGCTTCCATCCAGGCAGCTCCGTATTTAATTTCGCCGGATTACGTAAGGATTGAGAGAATGAATGAGAAGAAACCTTCTCATTCAATTCGATCTGCAACAGTACAGTTCACATACACACATTCCGATTAGTGCTGGAATAACATCAAATTTCTAAATTTAATAAATTTTGATTTGTGCAGTGACTTCGTCAGTGTGTCTGCAATTTGGTCATCAGTAGATATCCACCGGATTGTGATATTTCCTTTACGGTGTTCCTGTCGTACGTAAAGATAAGATAGCCTAACCAAATGTTTCAGAGTAGACGAATCATCTACTTCCGCTAAGCGGATTGCCGGTTTAGAATCCTCATGGATTGTCGGTATTATTTTGATCCCCGCTAACTCTGAACACATTGTACGTATTGAGGCTAATTCTCTGCACGCCGTACTCATTGCAACGAATTCGCTCTCTGCTGAGGAGAGAGCTATGTGATTCTGACGCTTAGTTCTCCAAGCTACCGGATTACCGAAAAGGTAGATTATGTAACCAGTCGTGGAGAAACCCCCTTCGGCCGAGAGTCCTAGGGATGCATCCACGTAACAATCTATTCCATCCCCCTTATCGGAGAACATAAGTCCAAAATCTTTCGTACCTCTTAAATATCTCATTATCCGTATTACTGCTTGCCAGTCCTCCATCGTAAAATTTGACTGTCGTCTACTCAGAATATTAGTAGCATATGAAATATCTGGTCTGACTCCCCCTTGTATGTACAATAATGATCCAATAGCTTGTCGGTAAGGAATCGAATTCAAGTCACCGGGTTGTTTCAATTTTTCATTGACTCCATTCCTATCAACAATCATTGGTGTAGACACCGTTCTATCACAATGAGGGTCAAATTTCTTTAACATCGATTCTATGTGAGACCTCTGAGTAAGACCGATAGTTTTGTTCCTCCGGTTTCGTATGATTTCTAATCCTAGGAATTTTCTTGGTTCTCCCAGATCAGTTATCGAGAATTCCTTTTCTAATATAGATTTTACTTGTTTGCGTTTTTGATTACTATTTGTTGCTAGTAAAATATCATCGACATATAGCAACATTATAGCAATTTGATCTCCGGATTTCCAAACAAACAGGCAGGGTTGGAAAGGATAGGGTTTAAAATCCATTCTTTCCACAGCCTCCTGGAATCTTATGAACCATCTCCTTGGAGACACTTTAAGACCGTAAAGAGCTCTGTGTACTTCACATACACTATGACTCTTTATATCATCACCGGTTTGTAAGTATTCTGCATACCCATCGGGAATTTCTATATATACGAGTTTGTCTAAGGAACCGTTTAGAAAAGCCGTTTTTACATCGTACTGAGCAAGATCTAAATCGAATTTGGCTGCAAGTATTAATAAAAATTTGACATCTGGTAATCTTGCTACTGGAGCGTAGATTTCAGATATATCATACTTATTATTATCGGCAAAGCCTTTTACTACAAGTCTGCTCCTATATCTTATTGAACCGTCTGCCTCCGTTTTCTTTTTGTGAACCCACCTAGTTTTCATTACCCTCACACCTTTCGGTACCGTATTTCGAGGAATGATTTTCCAGGTGTTGCAATTTTCCAAAGACTGAAACTCCGTTTCAATTGCTTCTAACCAAGCATCTGCGTCTGGCGAAGCCAGTGCTTGTGAATAGGTAATTGGGTCCTCCCCTAATTCGTCTGCAGAATTTTGTAGGAAACACGCCAGATTTTCTGCATTATCGAATTCTTCGTAAAATTCGCATTCATCATTTTCGTGAATTAAAACCGGGTTTGATGTCTTTTCTGTTTCTCGTCCGGATTCAACAGAGACATCCTGCACTTGTTCAAAGCCGGATTTAAATGAATTCTCTAATGAAAATTCAACTTGATCAAGTGGCAATTTAACAATTGACCTGTCTCTCAAATAATCCGCGTAAGTCCTACTTTCTACAAAATCTACATGTTTTGATCTCACTACCGTTTTATTTTGGAAATGCAGTAAATTGTAACCTGTTTCACCGCATTCTAATAAGAAACCCAAATTAGCTCTAGGAGCGAACTTTGACGTGCTTTGGGTGTCTAAAATATAACATTCGCAGCCAAACCGTTTTATATATTTTAGTGACGGAAGCCGTTTTAGTGCCAGTTCAAACGGGGTCTTGAATTCCAACGATTTGTTGGGCGTCCTATTGTGTATATGCACGACATGTCTCATGGCATATGCCCAAAAATGAGTAGGAATTCCTGATGAAATCAAGTTAACCCGGATTTTCTCCTCTAATTCTAAATTGAATCTTTCAGCCGTTCCATTCAATTGAGGAGTATATGGTTCACAAACCGTCAAGGATATATTTTCCCTATGTAACAAAAATTTCATTTCTTCCGTTCTAAATTCTAAACCTCCGTCCGTCCGTATTTCTGACACCTTAGTGGTTTCCCCCGTCAATCTTCTAATTTCTTTTAGACATGAGAGCAAAGCCATATTGACTCCCATTTTACTTCCGAGTTCGTAAGCAAATGCATATCTACTCGCGTCATCCGTAAATGTGACAATATATTTGGCCTGAGACCTAAATGCTCCTGGTTTTAAAGGTCCCATTAAATCAGAGTGCAGTCTCTGAAATGGTATTTCGGCCCTATGTCTGACTTCCGAACATGGCTTTCTTTTTGCTTTCGCCATCTTACAGTCAGGACAATCGAGAATGTTTACACCGAATTTTACATTTTTTAATTCAGGGAGAACTTTACCAGCTATTTCGAGATATTTCTTTGAGGCATGGTTAAGCCTGTAATGCCATGCCAATCCTATGTCATTCCGTAATTGTAAAGTTTCAGCCGGGTTTTCTCCGTGATCAGTGTCAGTTCTCCCCTCTAAACTAGTATCCGAAATTTTGATGGATTTTTCACCGGGTTGATCAGTGATTCTCCCCCTTAAACAAGTATCTGTAATTTCGTCAAAATTCGTATCTTGTTTACGTTTAATTCCCTTTAGTTGTTTCTCCGGATTAGTCATTAACGATCCACCGTGACCTAATTTCAACAATTTCCGTTTTTCCCCCGTACTAAGTTTTGACAAGGGGAGAGAGAAATTGAGCCACCAAAACCGTCCATCAAATGAACCCGTTTTAAGTATTTCATTCGAAATTGGATCACTTATTATCACTCCCTTATCCGTCAATAAGGCCGATAAACCTTTCGCTATTTGTTTTCTAATAGAAAATAAATTTTCTATTAAGTCTTGTGCGTACAATACTCCTTTTAAAACACCGAATTTCCGTTTTTCTTCGTTGTAATATATAATATCTCCGGATTGTTTTATTATCAAGTCTGCGTCCCTAGCATTGTTAGCACATGAAATCCGTGTTGGTGTGATCAAGTCCGTTATCGTCGTAAATACATTTATATCATTAACAATATGCTCAGTAGCACCAGTATCCAAAATGAATTTTAACTTAAAGTTTTTACCGTCTATTAGGGACGCCAGAGACACCTCCGATCCCCAGGAGTGTAATGCAGCTGGCTTTTCGATTGCCTGAGCCCTTGGAGTCGCTATCGCCGCCACCGAACTGTCCGACTCCACATCCGCAAATTGCACCCTGGGAGGAGTTGCGCCTCTCTTACTACGAGCCACAGCCTTTGTCAACCGGTTTTGCGCCGTCGTCAACCGGTTTTGCGCTGGCGTGTGGCTCCGTTTTTGAGGGTTGCTACGACCAGCCCCCGGCTTCGACCTATCCCTAGTAGCTGAGAGAGCTCGTTCTTTTCGTTTTATTACGGGGATGGGGTCACTCGTTCGACTATTTCTGCGGGCCATCTTCGTACTCGCAGTCTGTGGACGCCGACATTCAATGGACAGATGTCCAAACCGTCCACAGTTATAGCACATCTTGCTATCGTTTCGACATTCTGCCTTTGTGTGTCCTAATATGCCACACTGATAGCAGACCAATTTCGCCTTTTTGACCCCACTTCCCCCTCCGGATTGGGTCGAATTTTTCCGCCGTTTGCTGAAGGAAGGCCCCCTGCTAAGGAAGGCTTTTCCTACAGCCTGCTCTCTCCTACTATTTTCCGACATCATATCGTACATTGCGAACATCCGATCAAAGATGTCCCGAACCCTCATTTTAGAGTTCTCCTGGAGTGCATCTTCAGCTATCCTGGGGCATGCTTCCGAGATAGCATTAATTAAATTCCTCCGGATTGACCTATCTGTCAGCTCAGCCTCAGGGAACCTCCGAATACCCTCCACAAGACCCTCAAATCGATTTTGAAACTCTAATACTGTTTCCAGCGCCGGGTTAAATCGAGTATTCATAAATTCGATTTGCATTGCATGTTCCTTCGCCTGAGTAGGCGGATCGACCGCCTTCTCAATCATGCTCAATGCAATTGATGGCTCGTTCACATCTTTGATCATCGATTGCAAACCGTGATCAATATTGGAAATTATGTACGAGAGTACGATACACTTCAACTGATGAAGCTCTCTCTCCGTGTAGTTTACTGCCGGTTTTATGTTGGGATCGACGAGAAATTGATAGTCGCCACTCGCCAAATCCAACATTACCCTTCGTTTCCACACGGCGATCGACCCTTCTTTCAGTGGATTGCCTCCGTATTTTAAATTGGTAATTGGCCTTACGGCCACTCCGGGTTCTTTGTGGATCTTACAGGCACAAGTGCCCACCGAGTCAGATCCACTCGCCGTTGTGTTTACAACCGGATTATCTAGGGGAACCTCAAGTGTGCGAGGAGCATCCTCAGATCTACCAGAGCCCTGCTCTTCCACCACCATCTCTGACCTCGATGTTGGAGGTGGACCCATGGTCATCGAAGCCAGAGCCGCGAATTTCAGAACAGACTCCTCCGCAAACTGTTTGATCTGATTTTGCATCATCTCATACCTTTGAGCGTACTCAGTCTCAAGCCGAGCCCTGATCGCAACTTCCCTCCTCTCGACTTCCTCGTTTATAAATCTCTTGATCTCTTCCGTGTTCATTGTTCTCTGTAATTAGAACAAGAGAAGGGTTACTCCGAATTCACGACCTTCGTTTTATAAACACATCCCTAATCCTAGTATCATCCGGATTTATGTACTCCGTTCTACAAACACATCTCTAAACTTCGTATCATCCGGATTTATGTACTCCGTTCTATAAACACATCTCATTTCCGGATTTATTTAAGCCTTAGTGGAATCACTCATAACGTTCTATCAACATGGTGTTAGGATTTGAATGCGCCTCGATTGCCACGCATAAATTGGAGTGCGGTCTTGGGGTTATCACATATGCCCCGCTACCTGTCTGTCGATTTCGCTTCCTTCGAGAAGGTACTGTCTCTCCGAGACATGCGCGCTGTGCGTAGGTAACAGAGCCTTCGACCATCTAATCTCCCAGCGACACGCTTACAAGAAGACTATCCCGCTGCAAATCCGCTCACCACTGCCGTACTATTAAATCGTATTTCATTCTCGAACTGTAAATCGTAAATTAATAATTCGCTCATTCGCACAAAGTTCTAGCTAACTTTCGTACTTCTTTATTCTTATGAGTGTTTCCACTATATTTCAGCCTTGGCTTGTCATGTTGGGGTGTGCATAGCGTATTAAAACAATTTTAACTCCGTTCTGTTTTGCTCATGTTGTTTATGTTTCGTACATTTTACAATCGTATTCATATTAGGTACAATTCGCAAGCGACAATGAATTTATTTTGCAGCTGAATAAACATCCATGCTCCGTTCAGCTCAACTGAATTTTCATCGATCTTTTGACTTTACAAGTTATTCTAACGTTCGTTTGCAAGAATTATCAATACAAACATTCAACACAACGAAGGAGAAAAAGGAAACAGTCCACCACTGCGACCAGAATTAATATAAACTTAATTATAAGTAGGATTACTACTATGCTTAAATTACGTTAACTCTAGTAAAAACTAGACATGTTAGCGATCACAGTGATATCTCCAATTCCTCGTCCGTTTCATGTTTCTTGTTTCCAAGTTACATACTCAACTTTTCGTATCAGTTCAAACAATCAAATAAAATATCGAAATCAAATCGTAATGTTGAGTGACTACATTTTCGAATCGTAATCAGAGCAAACAGAAGCCATGGTAACGTTCATGCCGCAGTTTAGCCAAACTGACGTTCGAATTCTAACGAAAAACAAAAATCCGTAGACATGGTAATCTACCAACAAAACTTCGTGTGTCCTCCGTATTTCAACCAACATAGTTGGCACCACTGACTGTCAAACGTTGACACCTCCAACGTCAAACTGGCACCGTATTTTCGTGATTTTACTCTTGAGTGTGGACAACACCGTCATAGTTCTACATTAGTTTAAAAGCTTAGAATTAAACTTAAAATAAACTTATAAATAAACTTATCCACACTCGAGAATTTCCACCATGATGTAGTTGGGGAGTCTATGGTTTGAGACAGCTTTGGTTTGACATTCAATATGGCTTGAGTTTCGAATTGTCGCCTCGTCACGATATAAACAACATGGCGCCGTATTAAAAATCAAAAAATTCCGTAATTTCCTTCGAAAATAATTTTTCTCGTTTCGAACATCCGTACTCATCGTAATATTTATTCAAAACCGTTATTCCGTACTTTGGGATTTTACACAGCCGTATTTTCATGCTCGAGCCTTACTGAATTCCGTAATTCACGAAAAAGTCAACCCAAAAATTTCGATTATGTCAAGTTCAATAACTTCATAACCTCGTTTAAAATCGTATTTCCGTTTTATGTGACTTCTCCGGATTATGACTTTTTCATCGTAACTTTCTGAAATTCCATATCCAGAGAAAATAACTGTTCGATTACCCTCAGTAATAAGTCACAAATTACTGATTCCGAAAAACGAGAATTTAACCTATGCACAGCCCAACAAGTGAGCAAACCCCAATTGCTCCGCCATGTATACATATTGGCTCATAACTGAATTTAGTAATATAGAGATTTAAGTACCTTCGTAATTAGAGATGGTTATAGATGGCTTGATATTTAGCTAGGATTAGCTGGATGGTAAAATCGTCGTACGGTCGTTGTATTCGAACACAGGAACTAGAATGGCTGCCAGACGAGATTCCCCGCTTGGCTTTTGTGGCAGACGCAGTCCTGCCACCTCTCCGGATTATATGTTCGGATGGATCTCATGGAGGCTTGCAAATCCAACACTTTTCAATTCAAAGTAATTGTAGAGTAATTAAATTACAATTACTTTATGGAAATGCAGGGAATATATATATATATATATATATATATATATATATATATATATATATATATATATATACATATATTTATAATTATATATAGGTATATACTGAGCATTTCCAAACAGAAAAAAAAAAGAATTTATATATATATATATATATGCGCACTAGCCCAACACTCCCTCTCTAAAAATCACAATTTTGACTTTGATAATACAAAAATAGTAGACATTGAACAGAATTTGGCAAAGAGACAAATAAAAGAAATGGCCTATATAAGAAAAACCCCAAACACATGCAATCTTAAGACGGATACAGCAAAACTCAGTCAAATATATTCAAACTTAATAATGAATTCCACCCCTAACATTCAACAAAACAATAGCCATTAACATCATCCATCACCATACAAACGCCACACACCACAGTAACAACCCAACACAAATAACAATACACCATAAACCAAACAACAACAACACCACACAAACAAAACAAACAAGCCATCAAACAGAAGAGAACAACCAACCATCAAACACATGGTCACACCATAGCTAACAAATAAAACAGATACAAATCTTCTTACTTTCATTCTAAGCACAAGAAACTTCTATTCAGTTAAAATGGCATTTAAACAAGTGTTTGTTCTCATCAAGTTTCAACTTATGTGAAAGGAAAAAAAGCAAACCCCCATCTAAGGTATGTAACAATAATTATTACAACACCAAGAGGACGTTGTACCTATTATATCCTACTAAGTTGACTATCCTACTGTTATGACTAATTCTATATTACTTATATTCTTGTGTTGTATAGCCCTGATGAAGATTTACAAATAAATCGAATATATGGCCCGATGAAAACCTAATCACTGACTGAACCTCAAGATCCCCCAACTTCAAATTATTTATATATATATATATAAATTCTTTTTTTCTATATATATATATATATATATATATACATATATATATATATATATACTCTTCATTGAGAGATAAAACAAGAGGTTCAAAGATGGACTTACGTCAGACGTTTCGCGAGGATGCTTTATCAGTGACTGAATGCTTTATATATATTTTTTTTTCTTTTTCCCTGCATTTCTACAAAGTAGGTAATTGTAATTTAATTACTTTGCAATTACTTTGAATCGAAAAGTAATTGTAATTGCCAATGCCAATTACAATTACTTTTTTGAGGCGAGTAATTGCAATTACAATTACATGTAATTGTAATTACATTTTGCCCATCGCTGCCCACCAGATACACACCAGAATAACCATCAATCAATCAAGGAAGAATGCTGTGTCCGACATCAAAGAAGGACAAAGAAGCAGAAAAATACCACCACCACCCTTTGCTCTCCCGAACCGACTGTTAGGTTTTCGTCCCCATTCCCAATTCCCAGTCGTCCATTTTAAGACCTTCTGTTAGGGCTTTTTCGGATATGACATGATATTTATCTCAAATTTGCTTCACATTTGGCGATGTTTCTCGGTTAAAAGCATTGATTGAAACTGTACGTATCTGTTCTTAGGCCGGCCCTTAAGTGTCCATTATGTTGATTACGATTAGTGTTGATCACTTGGAAGTGTAGCTACAGAAGTGCTGATTGGCGTATCGGTAAGTTACCGCCAATTTTGATGTGCAAGTTCTAGATGTCAATTTTGTAATTGGGATTCTTGTGGAACGTAAATGACAATTTTGTTACGTACAACGGTATAATATTAGCATCAATAACGTCATATTTATGTTAAAAATTAATGTTATTACCTACTCTATAAGGAGGGTTCATTCTAAATACTCGAGTCTTGAGTGGCATCTCTACTGTAAATTATTCTCGCATTACTTTATCCTAACCCTCGACTACTATTTTACTCCGTGTATTGGCATGTCGATAAATTGCTTGTACGTTCTATGATGGGTGTACGTCGTTGGTAAGTTGATACGAGGTGTTCTGGAACCTTATTTTGATGTGCAAACTTATCATCGGTGGAGAACCTCCGCCATTTTTCTGTAAGGCTTTGTCTTCTCCAGTCTGGTAAACTTTTCTCCACGTTCAGTACATCCAATTTTCCCCATAGGTCATAACAGGTTTGTTCGCTGAGACGATTGGCAGTGACTTGTAAACCATTTCAAACTCGGTGATGACTGATGAAATGCGCGACTTTAGCCAACTTTCAAATTGATTTCAAACCGGTTGGTGATTGGAGTCCATCCATTTTATACTTGAATGTTTGGGCAAAATACTGAGAGGCTTGGAAAAAGTGGCGTAAACAGAAGCTTTGTTTGCAGTGCCGGTTGGAAACGGTTACCAACCGTTGGCGACCAGGTTTGTGATTGGTTTAGTGCGCATGCGTGACCAACACCTAATTTCAAACCGTTTGTAACCAAATCCGCACTGCGAACACCTTTGAGTATTAATAAGATGGAGGGCCATTGCTCCGAATTCAACGCTGTTCCCCCGTCAAGGCATACGTGCCACTACTGTCGCGTTGGCTTTGCAATTGACCCGTTCCCGCCACGCTTTTTTCAAATTCAAATGACAAAGCAGTTCATTGTAATTCAAGTTTTGTTTGATATTACTTATTATTGTTGCATTTTAGTATTAATTATGTATGTAAACATAACTGTCTACATGTTAGTATGTTCATACTTTGGTTCCCATGCCCAAATCTTGGTGCCTCCTATTTCATTTTTTTGGGACACACAGAACAGCTGATCTACCTTCATCAAACATCCACTAGAGTGTACTGGCGTCATTTCAACACTCATTCCCACAGTGTAAAAAATATGAAATATTAATGGTGTTAAAAAGCGGTCTACATGTACGGTGCTCAATTAGGATATAAATCAATAAGAAATATGTCCTAGGTATACAATTCCCATTCATTCACCAAACTCAACATCGCATCTTACATCAGCTGATCAGTGTTAGGCCATTTTGCCCCTGGTCAATTCAAAAGCCAAACGACAGTAGTGGCACGTATGGTTTGACTGCCTGAAACATCAATAATAGCCCTCCATCTTATTAATACTCAAAGGCGAACACGGGTTTGACTAAAGTTAACCGTCGCATAGCCTCCAACAGCTGTAACCTGCTTGGTGGGCTCGCCTCATCCTTTGAATAGGTAAACATTTCATGTATGAATAAAGAACCTGAACTGTAAAGAGATGGCCTGCAAGACAACAGACAGGTTTAAAAATGAAAAATATTCATTGGGAACAAACCTTCCAACAGGAATAAGAAATCCATGCTCAATCTATTCTTGCCTCCAGCTGATGATTTTGTGGGAGAATGTGGTGTTTATCTCGCGGGGAGAATTTAAATCGAAGTCGACTGTCGTTCTTAATTTTTAATGTTAATAGCTTTACAAATAACTCTTCAGTTGAGATTAAGTAATAACATTTTACTGTTTGATTTTGTATTTTGTTGCTATTCAGACGAAGATTCCCATTCTACGTCGTTGTCACCAATAAGATTTTCCATATCACACAACTAGTAGGAAACTTTCAATAAATAACCGTAGAACTAAAACGAGGGTTAATGCTGAAATAGAAGTATACGAATGAATACCTTAAGAAAGGCTTTATTGAACGGAATTCATCTTAATTATGAAACGGGTTACAGAAATAAACAAAGTTGAAACTTGGTAACTGTCAACAACGTAAACACTTGATGGGTTATTAATAATATTATAACAAATGCAAAGGTAGAACTTAGTAGTGCACGTCATGCAGATGTCCGACAGCTTTCTCATCTCGTTCGGCTGGCTTATCATCTCTCAGCTCACTGAGCTCCCGCTACCCTACATCTCACAGTGGAATGATTTGATTGGCTACTTCGAGTAGCGGTGTGGTGGGGGACAAACCGTCAGATCGGTCAGCAGAAATTTCTCTGACCGGTCTAACCAATCCACAACGCGTTTCAAACTGGTTTGGTGGTCACTGCGAACGGGCCACTATGGATGCAGTCATAGATTTCCTCAAATGGACACTGCGAACGCCCCAAACGCGTTTCCAACCATTTCTTACTGGTTTGATGGTCACTGCGAACAAACCTAGAGGCTAAAATTCGAATGATTTCATTGACTGCTGTGAGTTTGGAATGGAGGGGGCAAACAGTCAGGAAGTGGTCAGCTGGAAAAAGCTCTGACCGATTTGACGATCCGCAACGGGTTGGAATCCAGTTAGGAAACCTCTGCGAACAGGCAGTGACTGGGGGGGGGGGGGGGGGGGGGGGGGAGCTCTGATGATCAGCGAACACCTCAAGTGGTTGCAAACTAGTTTGGTGGCCTCAGCGAACAAACCTATCGTCATACGATTTTCAAGTTGATTTGGTGTTTCAGTAACTTTTGTAGAAATAACCAACAGTGGATTATTTTTCCAGTGGACTAATATTCCACTATCAGGCAAACGCGTGCAAAACTACAGTAGTAAACTAACCAAGAGATTTTAGTTGCAGGCATTACCGCCAGAACCGCCATGACTCTTTTGGCAGCAAAATTAATACGAATTTCTTAATTTTTTTCACTTCAACATTAAGGACCTCAAAACTCATGGATTGAATTTATATGCAATACGTGCATGAATAATAAAAAATATAACTCAATGAATTATAGAGTGATATAGGATGAGAAAATACCAAAATCTCAGTGTAAATACACTTAGGGCGGAATTCATAGTCCTGGCCAGAGTAAAGATTTTTCCCGACTTCGGAAAGCCGCATTTCTAGCCGAAAAAAATCACTCCTGTCATTGTGCAGTAGGTAAACAGAACAGTAGGTAGGTGTACCTTACCAATTCTCGAGTACGTGACCGAATCGAACACAATTTTAACTTAGGTAAGTATTGCAATTTGCAACAAATTCTAGAAACTGAAACCACACGGATGAACTACGAAAGTTTTTTTTCCCCCCAGCAAATCTATGTTAAAAACAAACAAATAACAATGTGAATACGAAAGTATTGGATACAAGAATACCTAGATACTTCTTGAATTGGGCAATTTCGAAAGTAAATAATCTTTCATTTCAAAAATGTGTGCGAAAAAGTTGATAGTTTCAACATGAATGCGAAAACGGGGGGAAAATCGGTTCATGTGCCGAATCTTTCATGTTCCCTACGTTCTCCCACCCCCGAGGTTTTTATATTAACTTTTTACTCTGAACGGCGAAAGAAACATTGATAGTAATTTTCTTCTAATTTGTTGATCTGATCAACCCTACTTTCCCTATATAATTTTGATTCAAAGTTGATTAAAAAAAAAAAAAAAAAATTACTCCTGTCAATACTCACAATACTAGGTACCTACCAACACCTATACATCGAGCACACGATGAACCATGAGACTCGAACGTTTCATCACCTCTTATATTTTCTTGAATATCAAACTCTTGCCCCACTCATAAATTTCAAAAATTTTCTCGAGATCCATAACTTCTATGAAAGCCACTGTATACACACTATACGAAAACCCTTTTGGAAGGATGAACTGATGGATTCTCCACTAAGCAAATGCTCAAGGTTGATCTCGTCCTGCCTTGGTTTTTCTGCTCATTTGAGGGGAAAAAACTTAAGCGTTTGCTTGGTTTTCTGTTTATGAATCTCACTTAAGAGCGAATACTCGAGCAATCGCTTAAGCCAGCGGTTCCCAACCTTTTTAGCTTGTTTCCCAATAATATTTTTTGAAAAAATTCGAGGCCCACTCCGATTATATATATATATATATATATATATATATATATATATATATATAAATATATATATATATATATATATATATATATATATATATATATATATATATATATATATATATATATATATATATATATATATAATGTTCCCATAGGTCCATAGGTATTTAAGCAAATATTAAATCAAATTAAAACATACTGAGCAAAAAGGAAAACAAAGTTTTTACTGAAGAACCTTTATTTATTTATTGATATATTAACATGGCTGTTCAAACTGAATGGGATTTCTGACATTGTTTGTCCCCTACTAGTGCATCAATATCGGGATTGAAACTTAAAAATTTCAGACTTAGTCACTCTCCACGTTCAACTTATTTCTATACTTATTTTTCAAATAAACTAAAGTAGAAAACGCTCTTCACACAGATAAGTAGCTGAAAATCCCATCAATTGCGTCAGTGCAATTTTGCCAATTGCGAGATAGTCTTTTCTCACATTTATCCAAAAAGAAATCAATGGGGTCATTTTAACACTTGATTTCAGATCCTGATCACAAGACAGTTCAATTAAAGAGACCTCTTTACTTGAAGATGTGTTAACTTTTTCTAAGTTATCTCCATGAAAAGGATTTCTGATCCATTGGATTTCGCCTTCAATTTGAGGGAACTAGTTCCTAAAAGAAATATGAAAAGACCTATTTTCATACTGTGATTTCTCAGTCCAAAAATAAAAAGTTGAAACACAAAGCAAAAGAAAAGTTATGAGACAAGTAATTGAAATAAATTTTGATAAATATATATTTAAAATTAAACTGCCTGAGGTCGGAAGCCAAAGATGGGAGGTGATCTTTTATGGTTACAGCTGTTGTTTCATCAATTTTTGACTTCGTTGGTTTCAAGGAAATCACATAGGACAGGAAATACTCGATTGCATTTTTTTTTCAATTTTTTTTTAGCCCATCGTTGAAGTTTTATTATCATTGCCTTAATTTTGTCTGGTACAAGAAACTTATGAATATCCTTGCCCTGAAGAGTTAGATTAAGAGTGTTGAGGGCACCAAAAATATCTGCCAAATACGCCAACCGCTTCAACCAGTTTTCATCGGTCACACAGTCTAAGAAAGAACTTGCACGTTTGCCATCATATGCCTCCATGAGGAAACCCCAGAGTTCATCACGAAGTTCAAAAAATCTTGATAAAAATCTCTGGATAGCCACCGAACTTCACAGTGAAGTAGAAGCTATTTGTGTTGACTGCCCATTTCATCACACAAAACACTGAAAAGTCTCGAGTTTTTTGGCCTTGCTTTGATAAAGTTGACGATTTTTATTGCATCGTCAAGAGTTTTTTCAGACACTCGCCCAAACCTTTAAATGCAAGAGCTTCTCTATGTATGCTGCAATTTGTCCATTTGACAAAGGGAGGTACTAACCTAACTCAGGCGATTAACCCCCTATGAATACCAGACATAGCTCGTGCCCCGTTAGTTGTCAAACCTACACACATTGACCAATCTAATTAATTTTCTGTTATAAAATTGTCAAGCGACTTGTAAGTAAATTTAAAAAATAAACTGTAAAATAATTGAATCAGTAAACTTACACTATCCAAGAGAATGCCTAACTAAATATTTTATCGCGAGGACCGATTTATTAATAACGTACTTATTTTGCAATATTTTAATATTATTTCTTGAGTTCAGGCCAGCATCCGCGGCCCAGTAGCGACACAAGTGGGCCGCGGCCCAGCAGTTGGGAACCGCTGGCTTAAGCAATTACTTAGTCACTGACTATGAATAGGTTAAGTTGCCACCAGCTACTCAGAGCGTCACTTGAGCATTTCCTTTCAACTAAGTGAGGACTATGAATTCCGCCCTTAAACTCATCTGGAAATCTTATCACTACTTACTTGGGTGGTCTTAAGATAAACTATAGTAGAGATGATATATATATCTATATATATATATACGACGTTAAAATCTAGGATTGTATTCTTTGATGTACAAAATGGATATGTAGGGGGTCCATGCCCCCTTCCTCCCAATTTTTAAATTTGAAGCCATCCAAAATGCTCAATTTTTGTTTGAAAATTCGTAAAAATGACAAAAACAGTATTTGATTTTGATATTTTTTGTCAGAGAAATTTCCAATTTCCATTTGGAGTCCTCCCTTCTCCTTCTCAAGATAGCAGGGAGAATGATAAAATGTATATTGTTGGTTTGTGCTCAAAATAGGCCAACCTACAATACTGGCGCCCAATGTGAGGCCCGAAAAAAGAGGCGCTAAACTAAAGCCAGTGGTCTTAATCTTTACTGAAACTCGCATACCTAGCTTGTCGATTTTTATGGTTCTTCAATTTTTTTTTTCAATTTTAAAAATGCGTATATTTGTGAAGACTAAAATAATATGATACAAAATAGATCAGGACATGTATAAAATTTGAAACAAAATAACAGATAAACTTTGAATAATTAAACGTATTCTCACAAACCCACAAAAAAAAAAAAAAAAAAAAAAAAAAAAATCTTGTGCGTGGGCATATTCGTAATAAAGTAAAAATTTATAATAAATTAATGTGTCCAGTCTAATAATAATAATATCTAACACTTGTAATACTAACAGTACAAAATAAAATAAAGTACAAAATGAAGTACAAATTGTTCAAATTACAATGTATATTAATAGTTAAATAATATTTTCCACTACCCAAGTCTTTATTCTAACTTTATTCTTAGCTGTGAATGGCGGTTCTAATAAATGATACGATAATTGATTTAATAAAATTGGTCCACGATACGGCGCTTGTAACAATCCTAGGGTATTGTGTTTTTGTGGTACATTAAATGTATTCGGAGTTCTAGTACTATGGATAGGAGTATTCCGGACTAATAGAAATTGGCGTTTAACAAAAGATTTAATCGTTTGATAGGCAATTATTTGCGATATTGTTAGCATGTTACAGGGTGGCCCCCAACGGGAAAAGTCAGGGAAAACCTGGAATTGTCAGGGAATTTTGTGCGACGGGAAAAGTCAGGGAAATGTCAGGGAATTTTGCAAAAAACACCAAAATGTCAGGGAATTTTTTCAATCAATACTTTGTGTAATAATTTGCAGTTTTTTGGTTTATTTTAACTCCTAAACAATAAAACTTCAACGGCGTACTTTATCATACTGCATAATATTTTATAGATGGGTAATACGAATAAAAAAAATAATTGTCAAGAGTCGTGGTATTGTTCAAAGAGTTACATTGTTACACACACAGATACATTGTGACATGGATATGTCTTCGGCTCTCCTGGTTACTACGTCACCTATTAGTAAACTATTTGTGAGAAAAATCAACAGGTTATTGAACTAGGGAGAAAACCCAACAGAGTAGTGGATTGATCCAGTTAGAGTCCCAACAACGAGTTGGTGTACATAAGCTAGGACTTCTCATGTTGGCCTATTGAAATGTGAAGCCATGTGTAATAAATTCATAGCTTTCCAACGAAAGATTTTTGTGGGATGGGAAATAAGGCACCGATTGGAAGTTGGTGGGAAAAAGCGAGACATTTATTGCAGTCGGGCGAAAATTTGGAATTATCCACAAAGCTAAGAAATATCCTTGTTAAAAACTTTTCCTTTTTTCAACACAAATGATTTGAATTTGATCTTCAACAAATCGCTTCAGATCACAAATTGAGAGACCATAAAATATTATATGAAAAGTAATGCAGCATTATTAAAGGCGAATTTTCGTAATTTGTCGTATTACATTTAGGTTAAATTGTTTTGAAAATTGAGAACTTTGAGGGCAATGAAGTTGTTAAATATACATTTTATGGCAAAAAACTCATTCTAAATTATGGTCTGCTATTCACAAAATGATTTCGGGTTTCTAGCTTTTTCTGCAGTTTTTATTTATTTATAGTTACTTTTTTTTTTTTTTGCACATATTAATGAACTTGCGTGCATGAATTTTTGTATGTTCTAATTTACAGTTGATAAACTTTATTTGAGTAATATTCCGCTAAAAATATAAATTTAACTATTTTTAACAGTTTTTGCCATTTTTGGTGCTTTTTAAGCTCCTTTTTAACGAATTTAACGTTCTGAAAATGTGTCGTCCACCGATCTGATTCTTTCTTATGAAATACTTCATTGCACAGCACATGGTCGATTTTAAATAATTAGTTGTGATGAAATAACAATTTTATGTGAAAACAAAGCATTTATTCATTACGTACGTAGATAAAGTGTAGGTACCATAATTATGGTTCAGCAAAAGTTGTTTTTCAAACATCTCCTTCTAAGAGCTTCCAGTTAATTGTTATCATTTTGTGTTATTCTGGTCACTAGTCATAGAATCTAGTGTTTTGATACGATAGTGTTTGAAGAACCTTATGGCCGTTCGGCATTCGTTATTATGTTTTTGAATTTGAAATACCAAAACAGGGTTTTGAAACTTATTGTAGTTTTTTCCTCATTCTCAGTTTATTTTTTACCTGAATTTACTGTGGAATGTTTTAGTTACCTCAAGTATGTAGTGTGTCAAAACCATTCTGTTCGTCTAACTGCGATTTTTTAAAAACTATTTAATTAAATTCTTTCACAAATTCAATTACTTTAAAAAGTATCCTTTCTCCCATGCTTCACCTTCATTATTACTCCTGGAGTTGGCTGTATTTTCTTTTTTAAATTGTACGATTTTCATTTTGGAAGCATTAAAGGTGACGCTATATATATGTTTGATATTTTTTGTCAGGGAAATATGAAGTTCGGTCAGGGAAATGTCAGGGAATTTTAAAATTTCCATTTGGGGGCCACCCTGTAAGCGAATGCACGAGCAATCGCTTAGGCAATTACTTAGTCACTACTATGAATAGGTTAAGTTGCCACCAGCTACTCAGAGCGTCACTTGAGCATTTCCTTTCAACTGAGTGAGGACTATGAATTCCGCCCTTAAACTCATCTGGAAATCTTATCACTACTTACTTGGGTGGTCTTAAGATAAACTATAGTAGAGATGATATATATATATATATATATATATATATATATATATACGACGTTAAAATCTAGGATTGTATTCTTTGATGTACAAAATGGATATGTAGGGGGTCCATGCCCCCTTCCTCCCAATTTTTTAAATTTGAAGCCATCCAAAATGCTCAATTTTTGTTTGAAAATTCGTAAAAATGACAAAAACAGTATTTGATTTTGATATTTTTTGTCAGGGAAATTTCAAATTTCCATTTGGAGCCCTCCCTTCTCCTTCTCAAGATAGCAGGGAGAATTATAAAATGTATATTGTTGGTTTGCGCTCAAAATAGCGCACCACCAACCATCTACCACCTACCTACAATATTGGCGCCCAATGTGAGGCCCGAAAAAAGAGGCGCTAAACTAAAGCCAGTGGTCTTAATTTTTATCGAAATTCGCATACCTAGATTGTCGAATTTCGCATGTTCGGTCGATTTTTATGGTCCTTCAAGCATTGAAAGAAGATGTGAGCACACCACGGGAAAGCATTTGGTGTTGAAGGTGCCTTATAGTTGATCTGTGTCGGACGGTGAGCTTTGCAGAGAGATAAATCTGCCGGCAGATAATTTACAGATAAGAAGTTATGATGAGATTAAATCATCGGCTTCGCTTGGCAGTATCGCTTCCCACAGTTGACTGTCTCAGCTTATTTTATCTGATCTTTTTATCCATTACGCCTCCGATTTTCGAAATAATTCGGTGCGCAAGTTCATCTCTTCCTATACCTACCTTGTGCTCTCCTGTTTTTATAACCCAATCTTAGTTATTAAATGCTGTTTTGTTCAGAATTGTTAATTTGGAAATTCATGATATTTTTAAAAAAATATATAATGAATGAATTTAGATACTAATTATTAATTTTACCCAACTTTTCGAAGAAAAGGGGTTAGTACATCATACCGACGGCACTTGAGGGTGGGGGGATGCATTTTCTTTGCGTTTGAGAGGGTGTAGAACACGGTTGCAATAGTCATTCATTTTCAGGTTTCTTTATTTATAATATCTATCTGATTCTACTGAACTATATGTAAAAAACGTTGCAAATTATTTCACAAAGGTTTATTATTTTTTTAATTGAGTATGATCGTAGTTTTAGTTGGCTTTTAGTTGGCTCATAAGGCCCGTCCAGACTCCTCGGCGTGTCCTATTTCGAGTTGCCACAACCTATACTTTTATAATTATATACGTATGTTTATATATCTCGATTTGAACTCCTATCTATTCAAATAATCATTGCCTTAATAATATCATTATCTAAGTACGTACGAAAAGTCGAAAGGATTTGTTATTAAATATGCGTAGGCACAGCATTGGTATTAACACACAAATATGACCTAGAAAAAACGTATATTCATGCCTCGAAGGAACATGAAATTCGAAAGCAATACAAGTGTAGGAAGTTTTCCTCGCCACCCTGGAGGTACTCCCTAGGTCTCGTTACCTCACAACCGGAGGTTCACCGCCCTATTACGCTTACACTATCATATCACTCATATTTTTCCATCAACGTTCATTTGAAAGTTGTGCATTTTGTCCTACATGAGAATAATAATTATTAGGTCGTGCAGTTATGGTCGTGCATGATCAGGTCCTAAAGTGTTCTGTTGCGAAGTCCTACTGCCCATTGTTATCCTAACCGTGGAATATTAGCTTGCGCAGTTGTGGTTGAGCAGGTTGGAGTTTTAACACGTCAGTCTAACACTCAAAGCCTCGAAAAAGACACTATTTCGCCCGTTTTTGGCCCATAGCATCTATGCGAGTAAAGCGATTGGGATGGTTAAACGTTAGGACCAACTAAACCCCAAATGGAGTCTATGTGCGAAAGAACGGGTTTTTTAAGTCAATTCTTAGGCCTTTTATGGCCCGAACGGTGGACGGACACTTCAAATTTGGATTCTACGCACCTTGAAACGTAAAGTGACAAAGTTTGAGGGGGGGTTATAAAAATTGTTTGCTATACGATCACATAGGCTTATTATTGGAAATGATAAACCAAAATGGATGAAAGAAATTTTCACTAATATAAAGAAGAAATAGACAAGGAAAAAGACACGTATAGACACGGAAAAAATATTGGCGGCATATTGTCACACCTACACCCACATCAGCCACAGGAGCTTCAGCAGCTAGGTCTACGCCCATGTCGGCGACCGAAAACTATGAACCTCGTGATTGAGGATGAGTACTTTTCATCCCCGAATGCCATTCGACAATATAAGTGTAAAGGTTCAGCAGAATGTCAGTCAAAGATGTGTATTTACCAATTAGTCTGTAGGAAATGCTCGGAAAACGAAGGATTTTATGTTGGTAAGACCACTACATCGATGAATCTCAGGGTAAACAACGGGAACTTGGCAATATGTCGACACATAAACTGGTCGACACCTCCTGTCGCCATATTTCCACACCAGGTGTTGAAGAACGTCGATAACGCACATCTTTGAAACTGGTTGACGGAATCATGTCGAAAAATTTGAGATCCGTTTTTCGCTGTATTTCAACAACAGGAGTTGAACATGAGCTAAAAACACCCCTCTTGAAACTGGTCGACTGCTAAACGACGACAAAAGGGTTGTTTGGCCACTACCTGTCCTCAGCCTTGGTCCCATGGGGTCTTTCAATCCGAGGATTAAATGAAAAGTCACATTTACGTTTCTAAACTGTTATGTTATCGTGTTATGAGACCACGAAACTATACACTTCATTCTGATCTACACATCCAACTAATCTGCATTTTTACTAAGGGATTGACTACTTGATGTTATGTATTTTTGAGATGCGAGCTTGCGAGCATCCAGACCACCAAACTATACACTTCATTCTAACCTACATGTCAGGTATACGAAGGATGTCGATGTAAATATGTCGACGTATCCCCATGGTTGACTTGGACGACCTTTTTCAACAAGGGGTGTTGAAAGTTGTCGACTAGTCGCTGTATTTTTGTGTCGCCATATTTCCAATGCCTGTGAAATCGACATTGGTCAACCCTTGGTGTTGAAAGATGTCGACACGGCTTCTTGCCCGTTTGTCGACCAGTTTATGTGTCGACATATTGCCCCCCATCCTAAACAACCACAGAGCCTCGCTGAACCAGCCCCGGCAGCTTCCTGTTGCAGAACATGCACGATCACACCAATCTAGTTTTGATGAGTGCTTTGGGGTGAAGGTGTTGAAAATTATGCCGAAAAGTAATGATAGACTTCTGCATCAGTCAGAACGAGCTCACAGAACCATCTTGGGTGCGAACCGCCCACCCGGCCTCAATATCAGCTTTGTTCGCAGTGCTGGTTGGAAACGGTTACCAACCGTTGGCGACCAGGTTTGTGATTGGTTTAGTGCGCATGCGTGACCAACACCTAATTTCAAATCGTTTGTAACCAAATCCGCACTGCGAACGGGTTTGACTAAAGTTAACCGTCGCATAGCCTCCAACAGCTGTAACCTGCTTGGTGGGCTCGCCTCATCCTTTGAATAGGTAAACATTTCATGTATGAATAAAGAGCCTGAACCGTAAAGAGATGTACAGCCAAGTTGAAAAATGAAAAATATTCATTGGGAACAAACCTTCCAACAGGAATAAGAAATCCATGCTCAATCTTTTCTTGCCTCCAGCTGATGATTTTGTGGGAGAATGTGGTGTTTATCTCGCGGGAAGAATTTAAATCGAAGTCGACCGTCGTTCTTAATTTTTAATGTTAATAGCTTTACAAATAACTCTTCAGTTGAGATTAAGTAATAACATTTTACTGTTTGATTTTGTTGCTATTCAGACGAAGATTCCCATTCTACGTTGTGGTCACCAATAAGATTTTCCATATCACACAACTAGTAGGAAACTTTCAATAAATAACCGTAGAATTAAAACGAGGGTAAATGCAAAGGTAGAACTTAGTGAACAGTGCACGTCATGCAGATGTCCGACAGCTTTCTTATTTCGTTCGGCTGGCTTATCATCTCTCAGCTCGCTGAGCTCCCGCTACCCTACATCTCACAGTGGAATGATTTGATTGGCTACTTCCCGTAGCGGTGTGGTGGGGGACAAACCGTCAGATCGGTCAGCAGAAATTTCTCTGACCGGTCTAACCGATCCACAACGCGTTTCAAACTGGTTTGGTGGTCACTGCGAACGGACCACTATGGATGCTATACAGTCATAGATTTCCTCAAATGGACACTGCGAACGCCCCAAACGCGTTTCCAACCATTTCTTACCGGTTTGATGGTCACTGCGAACAAACCTATCAACGACTGAATATAAGCATCAGATTGCAACAAGCAACGAGGCAACAAGACTCTTGATGAGCATCGTCATGCAAACAATGCCCATTCTTATTTTTTCTGTGATCAAGCTTAATCAGCGAAATATCAGAATTTTCTCTTTCTTCTTTATATTTGTGAAATTTTCTTTCATCCATTAATTTATATATATATATATATAACTCGGCCCTTCGGGCCTCGCAAGGGGCTCCGCCCCTTGACCCCGCCAGGGGGGCTTCGCCCTCCTGGACCCCCCTAATCTATACTCGGCGCTTCGCGCCTCGCCGGATCTTTTCTCTTTTCTACTGTGTAGAAAACGAGGATAATTTGCTATGCAATTCGTCTCACGAGAAAAAAAAAAAAAAAAATTCAGGCCTGGCCGGGATTCGAACCCACAACCTTCGTCTCACGAGAAAAAAAAAAATTTCAGGCCTGGCCGGGATTCGAACCCACAACCTTCGTCTCACGAGAAAAAAAAAAAAAAAATTTTCAGGCCTGGCCGGGATTCGAACCCACGACCTCTCGCTTCCCATCTCGGGACAAAAAACGTTACACAAAAAAAGTGGACATTTTAAAAAAATTATTGGGGGTCGGCCTAAGAATTGCATAGCAATTAATATTAATTGCTATGCAATTCTTAGGCCGACCCCCAATAATTTTTTTTAAATGTCCACTTTTTTTGTGTAACGTTTTTTGTCCCGAGATGGGAAGCGAGAGGTCGTGGGTTCGAATCCCAGCCAGGCTTGATTTTTTTTTTTTTTTTTTTTTTTTTTTTTCCGTGAGACGAAGGTTGTGGGTTCGAATCCAGCCAGGCTTGAACATTTTTTTTTTTTTTTCTCTCGTGAGACGAATTGCATAGCAAATTATACTCGTTTTCTACGCAGTAGAAAAGAGAAAAGATCCGGCGAGGCGCGAAGGGCCGAGTTATATATATATATATATATATATATATATATATATATATATATATATATATATATATATGTGTATATATATGTTACCGTTAAAGTGTGAAATCAGTTAGTATATAAAATAACTAGTTAGTATATAGAGTAACTTAGACACTTTAACTAGTTATTATATAAAATAACGGGAGGCCAGCCGTGAAAGTGTATAATAATATTATTGGGTTCAAGTATGAATGGAATTTCGTTGAGAAGTCAGTTGAGGACTCAGAGGTTGAGGATCATTCAGTTCAAAAGGGATCTTCTCCTATCTGTTCCTCCAATTCAATTCTGAGTTATCCTCAGTTTTGTTTGTGACCTCAACATGGCAAGTTCCTCATCAAGTGCTCTACAAGATAACGTGGATGTGGGTGACTTTAACATTAAATTCAATCAAAGACTGAACTTTGAGAAAGTGGCTCATAACAATGTTGTGCTGACCAAAACGAAATACGATCAGTTGATCAACAGCTTCAACAGAAGGTGCCAGTTGGATTTGATAGACATGCAGTCGCAATCTGATGGTCAGCACAAGTTTATTTTCGTGTATCAGGATCACTAATCAGCATCCGTTCTTTCGGTGGCGACAGCCCAAGCTCTTGGGGACGGGCAAGGATTTTTACGGTGCCACTGCACCACAAAATGCACCTCAAACAGATGCAAGTGTGTCAAAAATAAGGTTCTGTGCAACTCAAAATGCCATCAAAGCAACCCATGTTCAAATAAGTGGTTTCACAATTTTTGACTTCTGACGTGTATATTACTTACCTAATTTACTCTATTATTTCGACGAATTACATATTAGTAATGAAAATGCATGCCAATTCTTCAATCCTTTCATTTCCCTTGCATAATATCATTCTAGTAGGGACTTCCCAAGAAAAGCAGTCGATTCTACACTTTAACGATTGGTGTTTCGTTACTTTACATAATACCTAGTTATTTCATATATTCCCTAGGGAAAGCATATAGAAAACTTTGAATTATACACACTACCTACAACCGCTCGTTATTCTATATACTAACTAGTTATTTTATACATTAACTGAATTACACACTTTAACGGTAACATATATATATAAACGTTGTCCTGCGTTTCATGTTGGTAAAGCGTCCCAGGTAAATTTAAGAATGAACAATTACCGCAGCGCAACACTCCATGGTGATGGTCAGTCAGTGGCCCAACACGCAACATCCCACGGAATCGGGATTCAATCAGTGCTATCCGCTTAAAGTGATAAATAAGTTACCAGTTATAGTGCCACCCGTCAAGCTTCATATCAATGAGCAGGCACATAATATCTGTCTTGGGGGCACTATATCCATCTGCCCTCAACCGATACAACACCTGACCATCGCCACATCCACTTTTGGTTTATTATTTCCAATAATAAGCCTATGTGATCGTATAGCAAAAACTTTTTATAACCCCCCCCTCAAACTTTGTCACTTTACGTTTCAAGGTGCGTAGAATCCAAATTTGAAATGTCCGTCCGCCGTCCGGGCCATAAAAGGCCTTCGAATTGACTTAGAAAATCTGTTCTTGGCACATAGACTACACTTGGGGTCTAGTTGGTCCTAACTTCTCGCCAGCTCGATCGCTCCACTCTCATGGATGCTATGAGCCAAAAATAGGTGAAAAAGTGTCTTTTTTTTAATATTTCAAGTTGTATAGAAATTGGAGATTTATGAGTGAAAAGAAAATGTTAGCTATTAATTTTATGGAAAAAAAGTATTCTAAATGATACTCTTCCAATCAAAAAGAGATTTTGGATTTTAAGCTATTTTTTGCAATTTTATTTTATTGACCAATTAGATGATATCAATATACAGTACATGGTAACACTTTTATGTGTTGGAAAGATGACTTGGTAATAAATTGTTTTGTTTATCAACTATATTAAAAAGCGTAAAATTGTGAGATTCCGCTGCTGTAATGGATTGAACCCATTTGTGAGGTCCGAAGCTCCGAGTTCCGATACTAAATATACTATAAGCGGCGTTTAATAATTATGGACCAGAGATCTACGTAGAAGGGCTGTCTAATACATAAATAATAAACCTTTGTGTAATAATTTGCAGCGTTTAAAAAAAAATTGTCATTTGTCTTGTATTTTTTTCATTTTTAATTGTTTTAAGATTTTTTATTTATTTTATGTTTCCTTATTTATATTTTTTTTTACCTTTACTCATTATCTATTTTAATTTTTATTTTTTAATTTAAGGCTAAAGGGGACGACAGTTGTGTGAGAGAGAGGGAAGATACAAATAGATAATCTTGATTATCTCCACACCAGTAAATCAATTTTCAAATCTGAATATATATTTGAGTTTGTCTCATCCTAGGCTATCGAGCGAACATAACAAAGTTTCCAGAAAAAATGTTTGTTGTTGAAATTTTGACTTATAATTTTAATTACTAATTCAATTTTTTTTAAATTAAAAAAATCGCTAATATCCCGTGTTTGGAAACAATTCAAGTGTATGCTGGCATAGGCATGAAATTTTGATTCTGAAAATTAGTGGCCGCATGTGAGAATTGGGAGCGAAAAATGTGGTTCCAGGAAGACGAGTGTATTTGAGGGGCGCGTGCCTTGGCGACGTCCAGCAACTGATCTCATCCGCGCGCGCGTACGAACCCGCTTACCGAGCCGTCTCTCGAATTTTTGTACTTACTGCTTCTTCCACTTTTATCAAAATATACTTTATCAAAGTGTTAGGTGGGGTTTTATTTTCATTTGTTATAGGAACGTCCATGATAATAATTAGTTTGTATAGTTGGAACCTTTGTATTCGTGTGAAAACAACTGGAGGAGTTTGACGCACTGAACGTAATATTCATTAGGTAGGTATCTACCAACCTCGTACCTACCTACCTACAATCAGAGATGAGCAAACACATATCCGAAAATACAAATATGTATTTATCCTTTATTTTTTACTATTTATAGTTGAATTTCTTTGTAGACAGGTACCTACCTAGATGAATAAATTTGTATTCATATTTTGGCTACAAATATTCAAAATTTATACTCGAAACTATGAATATAGGAATTGTATTCAAAGAATATGAATATTTCAATACTTATAGAAGTGCATATTATTATTCAATTATTTTTTAATATAAAATAATAATATTCACGTATTCAATCAATATTAATATCTCGATAGGTACCTACCTATTCAAATTTATATTCATCATTCAATTTCACAAAACCTAATTTTTGTCTACTTGCTGCACTAATACAAAGATGAGTGAGGGAGCAAAATTGAATTCTAGTTATTTTTGGTGTTTACCACATAAGTGAAGGGACTAGATCTCAAAATTCAACCGAGAATTTGAGTAAACTTGCTTTTATTGGAATATCGCCTATTAGGCATCATAAATAGAATGGAAAGAAAATCGAACCAAAAACACACGAATCTGGGCGCTAACAAAAATTTAGTTTTTAAATTTTTTTGTATTTTGTTCAAAAATATTATTTTGAACAATTTTTTCCTGGAAAACGCTAACATCCCATATATTTACATATCTCAACTACCTACTTGAATTATCCTCATAAATAATTGTAGTGGGAATCAGACTTAGAGTAAGAATGAAGGTGTAAAAACGCAGTGCAAAATTGATGGTGATAGTGTCCTTTAGAAACTGTAATAATGCTTGTTGCTATGCGTTTGCCGGACGCGTCGGTTACGAGGGGGGTTTTGCTACCACTGCAGAAAGGCGTGGAGCGGGGGGTTTCGATTCTGGGCGCCGGTACCTAACCGCGTTATAGGCAAGAAGCGAGCGTTGGTCGGCGGGTAAAAAATGCGAACAAGAAATCAAGAAGCTAAAGGTTTGTATGTACAGTGAGTCCTGGACCTGTTCAGAATCGAACTAGGTTCGCAGGAGGACCGACAAGGGAGGGGATGAGAACTGGTTCATTACTCCTTGCAGTCCATACGCGTTTCGAACCGATTCGGAACTGATAACCTTCACTCGTAACCTTCTTTTCAATAGGATTCTTCTCAAAATTAAACGGCTGAACCATTGAAGTCAAAGGCAGCCAGTCTTTTTAGTGTTTTGTTAATCTGTGCTGTCATACTGACATTCCGAATATACCTTGGTTCCAAATCGAACAGCCAAGGTAATAAATACGAGTCGTATTTCAGTAAATTAAAATAAAAACAAATGCAATTATAGCCGAAAATATTTTTTAAAATTCGCTAAAAATGAAAAGTTGTTTGTGAGCGGTTCCTAAGTAGGTACCTATAATAGTTTCTTCGCACCCGTCAACTGAACATATTGCTCCCCCAACTTTTTAGGTGGAAAATATAGGTAATATTGAAAGAAGAATAAAATAGAAGAGGCTCGGCTCACAAGAATTTCTGTGAAGTAGCTAGTAATGTAGTAATGAAGTAGGTACCTACCTAACTTTCGGGCGGTAACGAGTTCCACCAATTTCCAATTGACTGTAGGAACTCAATGAGCCTTTCTAGTTTGGGAAAAGTCTCGGAAGCAAAGAGTTTCACAAATTTCCGAACTGAGCCTTACACAGAAGAGAACAGAAGTATTGAAATCCAGGAATCGTTTCAAAATACCTCGAAACAGATTTTCACGAATTTAAATTTAATTTGTAACATTTTTCTAGACATTGCATTAAGTAGTTTCATTTTCCTTGAAAATTCACTAAATGTTCCAATTGTGCAGTATGACCAAAAGAGCAAATTGACATAAGTCAATTTGTGTTATATTTGATTATATAGCTCTAGAATTTTGTTTGCTATCAAACTTACGACTTAGTCACAATATCAGTTACCGAAAATCAATGTAATGACGCAATCAGTATTGCCGAAAACAACAACAACAAAACTCCACTTGTGAGCCCACAGGGGAAATCGTAGGGGGCGGAGCGTAAATAGTTTACTGCGCATGGGCAGGACTAGAAGTTCCGAAAAAAATCCCGGACTGATAGAACGTGTTCTGGACAGTCTTGCACTGGCTCTGTGAACAGCGAACTAAAAATCCCGAACTAGTTCGGTCGCTGTGCATACAGCCAAAAAGGGGCGTGGTCAGTTCAGAACCGTTCGGGACTCACTGTACATACAAACCTTAAATAAACCCGAATGCGAAACCCCCCGCTCCACGCCTTTCTGCAGCGGTAGCAAACCCCCCTCGTAACCGACGCGTCTTTAGGACCGGGAGCCTCTTTAGGACATCAAGGGACGAATTAAATGACGGGCTCCACCCAGAGCTCCAGCTGATCGATTCAAAAAGTTAGTTCTGCTTATGCAAACTGCATGAGTTTTTTTAAACGTTCAAACAATGGAGAAACGTATCATTAATAGGCTGGATATAGACTACAAGCCGAATTAACGTGTGACGTTTGGCGGATGTAGATCTTACATTAGGTCAATTGAGCAAGTAATTCCGGAAGTTTTTATATTTAGAAGAACAAGGTGTTAATTTTTCTGCAAGAGAATATTTTTCGGAGGAAGCTGAACAGAATTCTCGCCCAACCAAAATCGATTTTTAATGGAAAAATAGAATCCTATGATGACAAGGAACTCAGGTGTTACTGTTTTAAGGCCGAAGCCAAACTGACTTATGTGCTCACGAGATTAGCTCGACTCTCTCCTCATCCTGATTCTGATCTAGGTGAAAATTTGACTGATCAACTCACAAGGGCTCATAATATGCCCAAAGTGGTAAAATCCATTATAACTACTAGTAATAATCAAAAGGAGGAAAAGCTTCATTGCCATGAATACCCACATGGCTTGACACCCAGCCATAACTATTAAAGTTCTGGTTGAGCCCAATGTTGTGGCTTGGTGTGGCGGTAGACGAAGGCTTTGTATTAGGGGATCATCAACGGAATGTGTGTCCCTAATCGCCTCAATGGTACTTTGGCCAGGTATCAGGGGTTACCCCTGCATTGTTGGTTATAAGGCGTAACTAGAACGGAGGTTATCTCTCAAATCCTGGGTACCCCTGCCCCAGCTGTGACTGCAGGGGTACCTCCGCTGTTTGCTGAGGTAAGCTTTGTGGTTGGCTAGGGCCATTGGAAAATCAAGGCTCACGTGAAACAATTGACCGACGGTTTGAGTGATGCTAACGCTGGTGTTACGCAAGCTTTGCCACCTCACCAATTAGTTTTCTGGAAATGTTTGCCTGGAGAAGGTAAAACTGGTTGCTAATACGAGGGGCAGCTGTCCTCACCCTGCCTTATGTTTCAGTTATGCTTTGTAGATACCCTCTGCCTCGACTATACCTTCCGGGGCAGCTGCCACTAGTTTTACCTCTGTTTGTATCTGTGAGTCGCTACTGATTACATGATTCCCCAACAACTGGCCGTGTCGAACAGCCTATGTCACTGCCCACAGCTCTGCTGTGAATATTGATGCGATAAGTCACCATCTAGTGACTTGGAAGTTGGGGCTCCCTAGAGCAAGGCCAACACCATCAGGTGTCTTTGAGCCATCGGTGATGAGGAGAGTGTGTCCAGCATATTGCTGGATTGCCTCATTGTAGCGGTATCGACAGGCGTGCTCAGCACAAAAAAATCTCGTATTTGTTTCCCTGGACCATTTTTAATAAAGTTGTGGGACTCTATTGGCTTGTGAACATTGATGCAGTTGCACTTATTCTTGTTTCCTCCTTATCCCCAGTTCTAATATTTTAATTAATTCTTGATGACGAATGGATTCGAATGATCATAGTACATATTTCTTTGTGCAATAGTAATCATAACACATCAAAAATGCTCATGCTTCTTGCGTATGTTTTCCCTTCTTTTCTAGGATCGAGATGGATGAAACAATGCCTGTCGCTAGCGAGGGAACTCCTGGTCGAGTTTTGCGAATCATCTCACCTGAACAGGAGGAAATAGAATTCCGCAAGAAGTTATATCCCGGTTAGTTGCCCAATTATATATTTTATCTACCCGATGGAATTTCCAATAGAATAATTCTGCCTGTAGTTCGTCAGTTTAAACTTCTGTCATTATTGATGTGTTTTAGATGTATCTGAGATAGAGAATGCAAAAATCCTGTGCACGATTTGTCAGAAAGATGTTAAGCATATTTTCCTGTTGAAGAACAAAAGTTACAAGCACGTATTTCTTCGAGTGATAGTATGTAAGGTAAGTAATAAGTCAAAGCTTTACATGAAGTAATAAACATTCCAGGATTTGAAGTTTATTTTATTACGCTAGCAACAGGCATATAGTTAAAAGGTTAAAAATTTTAAGTTAAAATATTTTATCCTGTTCAAATCATTGTTATCTGCTTGGTATGAGAAGAAGTTGAATGTATTTATTGTGTTCAGGGTTGCTTGAAATTCTACCAAGATGGAGAATTTTCTCTTGATGAAGACGGTGACGACAAGTACTGCCGTTGGTGTGGTCAGGGTGGGACTTTATGTCTTTGTAGCTGTTGTTCCAGTACATTCTGCAAGGTAAGCGTGGTGCAAGATTTAATAACTAGAGATGGGTTTTCTCAATGAATTATGGATGATAATCCTCTCCTTCGCTATTTGCTATAATAATTAATTGATTATTACAAGCTTTCATTAAATTACATTCATATGATGACACCAAAGGCAAGCCCACTCATTCATGATCATCCAGATACAAGTCATCATATTTCATGTCTTAATATGCCTCTCTTAGATCCACCCTTTCATTTCTGTCCTGTTTGTTGTGCTTCATGCGTTTTCTAAATTTGAGAGGACATGTACGATGTTAACCAGTTGAGACGATAGTTGAGGTAGCTGAATTTGCCTAATTTTTCACATAGATTAGTTTAATTTAAACAATTAAAACGGGGGCTTAGGGGCTCCATGTTTTAAAAGCCATGTGAACATTGTGCTGTCCCTCAGTAGCTATATGGAAATAGGTATGCCAACCTTGAGATAAAAACCCCATTCACCCTCCAGGGTACTTGCAATATTATTTTCTGGATAACCCTCGTACTTGAAGTATTGACTGATTTCCACGGCTCTAACTTCTACGATTAATGATTGCTCTGACTATAAAACTGCAATAGCCGCTTGGAGCTCTTCACATCAAAAGCAAAAGTGAAATATTCGAGACATGAGTTAGCAACTTGTAAACAACTCACAAATCTGCTCGCGTTACTATATGGGTTTAATGGGAATTTCTGTTTTAGAAATTAAGAGAGTTTTTGTTCTTCCCGTACGATTTTCCCACGTTAACGCGTAGAGCAGAGTCTAGAGCAAACAACTGCAGATGCTAGCTCTTTGCGTATTTCTACACGTATGTACTCGACTAACCAAATGCTATCATCACGATAAAATCTTGTATTTCAAAGTAAACGATTCTCTTGAATTCGAGATCGAGTTGAAGAAGTTTGAAATCATTTTACACTCTGCTTTATCAGCTATCTTCACAGGCATCGAATAGCTAGTATTCGCCAACGCATATTTCGTTGAAAACATCGGTTCTCGTCAGACCACCGAAGTTAAGCAACATCGGGCTTGGTTAGTACTTGGATGGGTGACCGTCCGGGAGCGCCGCGATTACGGCATATTTTTTATTTTTTGTCTAATTATTGAATTTTTCATCTAGCTACATCAAGTTTTCCGTAATCAGGCCTCATGGAATAGTTCGTTTTGAGTGCCTTCCCTGCTTTATCAAATGGTAATTTTCAGGATCTGAGATAGTGCCTAGCACAAATTCTACTACAACCTACTCAATTTGTTATTGAACTGACAACAGCTTTTGTATACAAACTTTTATTTACACACAAACCTGCTCGTTGTCTGGTAGAACTGGTTGGTAGATACAAATTTGTAGTACGAAATGTACTTTCGAATGATTACGAAGAATTGGTATCTACTTTAAAATCGGAAAAGTATCAACGACAGCATTTACTCCCAAGTAGGCGAACAGGATATCTGGCTGTTGGACGAAGTAGGTAGGTACTTTGTTCACATAATCAACGGAATTTGGTTTAATAATACAATTACATATGTATCACAGGTTCTTACTTTTTTCGACTAGGTAGGTAATTGTGGAAGGGAAACGTTATTAGACGACAGTCAGAGGGAGAACGAATACCTAACCTATTCTTAAAACTGTGGTCACCTTTGCGTCAGGTCATGAAGACTACGCGTAGGACGGGATTCCAAAGGAAGCATTTTTCCCGTTTACGTGTGCGTAGGCCTTCTTCCCGTACACGCGTTGACGCGTAAATTCGCGCATGCGCAGTTGGTATTTCAGTCTTTTTGCGTACACGAGTAAAATATTACAGGAAGAACAACAACTCTCTATTGACTTAACGGGAAAAACGTTATAGATGCATGTGGTAAGTTTGCTGGGTTGAAAAATCACCAGAGATTCAATTAATTCGATTTTGTTTCAGAAATGTATTCGAGCCAATTTAGAAAGGAAATATCTGCTTTTGGTAGACAGAGACGACTGGAAGTGCTTTTTCTGTGATCCGAAACCACTGTACAAACTGCGGGCTCTTTGTTGGGCAGTGGACGAGCATTTAGCAAATATCAAGTTAGTTATATATTATAAAACTGCGTTCAGTTTTCATGTAATTTCACATCGATGTCACTTTTAAATGGTATAATACAATAAAACTTTATTTGTGCATTACCTTAGCACTAAAAAGTACCCAGTCATGCAGCATGACTAATACAGCGAATTTTCAAAGAAAAGTTGTGGATAAAATCAAATTAGGCAATTAAAATTTGATCTTTGAGACCAACCATGTCCTAAATAAAACTGATGTCACAGCCGTGTGACGAGATCGCAAAGAAAATTTTAGAACACACAGCCAAACTCGTAAATTTGGTCAATTATTATGGACATTTTCCACCTAAAAATCGATTTTCTTACTTCTTTATGAGTCTTAGAGATATGGGAGTGGTGCAATCGTCCAGCGCTAGAAAAATAGGTACTTCGAAAAAAAAATAAAAATTTAAAGCATTTTTTGGGGCTACTAAATTGTAAATTTGAGCCTGCAATTCTAGAGCGATCAGGCTGGCCAACGAAATTGACCTGTCTTTTGCCAAGACAGATTTCGCTGCGTTGCAACGATGTTTTTACGCCGTTTTTTAAGGGAATTATCATCTGGAAATACACCATATATATATATATATATATATATATATATATATATATATATATATATATATATATATATATATATAACCGGATGAAATGTCTCTACAAGAGCATGTACACATTCAAACAATTTTTAAGGAATATCGTCAGAAAACCCAGTAACTAAAAGAGTCTTCTCAGAAGTACCATCAATGTCTTACCGACAAGGATCGTCAATCGGAGATATCCTGACCCATAGAAGATCAGATAGGACAGCGCCACCACCGCGAGGTTTGCATCCTTGTGGCAAGCGCAGATGTAAAGTTTGCCCACTGGCTATAGAGGAGGATCACTTCACGTCTGCTAATAACCCCAACTCGTACGCATGCAAAGGGTCAGCAGATTGCCAGTCGCCTATGTGTGTGTATCAGTTGTTGTGCAAAGAATGCCCTGCCTTCTACGTTGGAATAGCGAAGACACTTAACTCGCGGGTCAATAACCATAGATCATCAGTAGTTATGAAAAAAACGTCCAGTCATGCAGCATGACCCCATGAGCGAATTTTTGAAGAAATCTTCGACATTTCAGTCGCTATTGATCGTGTTGAGAAATTTTAGTTTATGATTTTGATAGACAAACATGGAATCAAATTATTAACGCATGCACAGAGTAAACTCATCAGTTGTGATTACATTTTTTTTTTCTTTTTAAGCACCTACTACCTACGTTTTAAACAGCATGGTTCTAGGATTGGTTATACAGGGATACTTCCATAAGGGTAGTTCAATCTGAATTTGGACAATGTTTCATGCAAATATTACCGATTTTTACAACTAGCGAACGGCATTATTTCGATTTTTGACTGATTTTTCAACTTTGAAATTTTTGAAAACTTGATACATATTCTTATAGGAAATTTTACGCTGATTCCGAATGTACCACATGTTAGTATGCTGAAAAAATTATTTCGCACAACAAATCGCAAAAAACAGGCTATTTTGAAATGTTTGACTCCATTTTTGAAAATTTCAACCCGAAGATGTAATCCGATCATGCTGACCAACGAACTTGAACTTTCGTTTTGTGTCCTTAACATTTTAAAATTAGTTTGAAGTTTCTAGCACAATTCTACGGACAGTTATCGTCTGGAATGACACATACATACATATATACATACATATATACATACATACATACATACATACATAAAAAAATGCGTTAAACTTCAGAATATGATTCAGAATAGCCTGAAACGGATTTCTGCATAAAAGTTTTTCAAAAATTCACATTCTACAAATTTTGAGGCGAGAGCAATAGCTTAATTTTCTTCAAAAATTCGCTAAAAGAAGATATTCACTGAAGATATGACTGCTATGGTATGAAGGTATTGAGGAAAATGAGACCCACAGAAAATAAATTAGCACTGCTTCAGTCAGAGGGGCTCACTCGAATGTTTTGGGCGCGTATGATCCTCCAGGGTTGAACATCAGACGTTCTGGGCAACCACGCTTCTCCATGGCAAGATTTTCTCAACAATCTAAAAAAAATCAATTTTTCTTTTCTCGTAGTTTGAAAAAGGCATAAGCCAAAATATAAAAATTAATTTCATGTTGTCAATTATTGCTTTTCCTTAAAAATTGTTTGAATATATACAGGGTGATTCCCTCGCAGATGCAAAAAAAAAAATTTGGGTGAAACTACATCAAAAATGGAGTAAAATGCCGCCAACCGCATATTTTTATCTCAATCCGTACTCAAGATATGATTTTTTAAAGGTTTTTTTCAGGAATACCGTGTTTTTTCATTTTAAACTCGGATTTCTCCACTTTGCCTCATTTAATTTCAACTTTCAACCTAATTTTCGGTATCAGCATTAAATTTCCTATAAGAATAGTGTACATGGGTTCTTGAAAAGTACCATCCGAAGACCCTAACATCAGCTCAAACATTGACGATTTTGAAAAAAATAATATTTCTGAAAATCTTAAAAGAGTAGTAAAGTTTTAAAAAAGAATCCTGGAAACTGGAAAATCTCATGAAAACTGCTTCATTTGATATGCTTTCCAACGGTATTATCAATTTTACTTTTATTTTGTTGTTTATGGGAGAAAATAATGTTTTAATGTTAAAAAATGTGGGTTTTTCAATGAAATTGTTGGTTTTCTCGAAAGATGACCCTCCATGAACCAACGAGTATGGGGTCGGTTTCTATGTATTTTTTCTCGCTGGATCGAATGGAAACTCATGCAGATCTCTCAACTACGTTATAATCGAGTTTTACTCTTCAATTAACTAGTTTTACCCCATAACACACATACATTTAATCGTAACAAACAAACTCAACATTTGCGATTTTAAGTGTAAAACTCGGTTATAACGGAGTTGGAGAGATCTACAAATTTTACCATTCGATACAGCGTGAAAAAATACATAGAAACCGACCCCATACTCGTAGGTTCATGGAGGGTCATCTTTCGAGAAAACCAACAATTTCATTGAAAAACCCACATTTTTTAACATTAAAACATTATTTTCTCCACTAAATAACAAAATAAAAGTAAACTTGATTATACCGTTGGAAAGAGTATTAAACGAAGCAGTTTTCATGAGATTTGCCAGTTTCTAGGATTCGTTTTGAAAGAGAAGTAAAGTTTTAAAGATTTTCAGAAATATTCTTTTTTCAAAATCGTCAATGTTTGAGCTGATGTGAGGGCCTGTGGATGGTACTTTTCAAGAACCCAAGTACACTATTCTTATAGTAAATTTAATGCTGATTCCGAAAATGTGGTCAAAAGTTAAAATTAAATGAAGTAAAGTGGAGAAATTTGAGTTTAAACGGAAAAAACACGGTTTTCCTAAAAAAAAATCTTTAAAAAATCATATCTCGAGAACGGATTTAGATAAAAATATGCAGTTGGCGGCATTTTACTCCATTTTTGATGTAGTTTCACCCAAATTTTTTTTTGCATCTATGAGGGAATCACCACCCTGTATATACTTCGGCACAGATGTGCGGAGAAAAATAGCACATATATATAGTTTAATACAAGGAAAAACTCACAGTTATGAGCTTTTGCCTTTGTCAAATAGAAGAGTAGCTATTTATTTTATATATATTAATTGCTATGCAATTCTTTTTATGTAAGAATTTGGGAGGCCGAACGTATTGTCTCCTGTTGGTATGAGCTGAGGAATGTCTAAACTCTGTACCCTTCGAGATAAAGTTTCTCTTATCACTAAGGCGTCCGTCCAAAGGTCACAAAGGCAGGTGTTATATTTCGTGAGGGACAAAGAGAAACAATGCTATGGATTAGATGGCACAATTGATTGCAACAAATTGAAGCGCAAAGAATAAATTGTGATTCCCAATACTACATTGTCAGGATGTGGTTGCAATGGGTGATATTCCTACTCATTTCTTTAGACCGAATTTCAACTAAAACATATCCCACTGCTGTCACCATTTAGTGAAGACGATATTTTCACTATATAATTGAATGACATAGTGTGTTTGTTTATGTTCAATGACAGTTGTACTGAAATGTATTATTGTTCAGATTTCATTGATGTTACTCTTAGCAAGGAGAGTTCAACTCTATGATAAGTTGATCTTGGTCGTCTAATACGGGTTTCACCCCATTACGGCCTCCACCTCCCCTTAGCCGTACCCTGACCACACATTACTGTTATTGTAATTCAACTCACAGCATTGATAGCTCTTTTTCACTAGAGCTGACGACTCCGATATTGCGAAATGTTCTCTCAATTTTGTAAGTTATATTTATGTTTCCTATATTTTCCTACCATCCACCTCAAAATAATATTACACGCGAGTGTTTTCATCCTTCATCAAAACTATATATTTATATATATATATATTTATATTTATATTGTAGGGATTCCCTAAACCTTCAAACCCACTTTTCAAATTTCGAAGCCATCTAAATTGCTCATTTTTTCTTTGAAAATTCGCTGAAAATGTCGACAACATCCAGGTGTGACGACCCCTGGGGAGTGCACACTAGATTATGTCTCCCACATGTATCACTTCTCCATGGATTTTGATTCAATAAGATCCCATACGGAAATTATTTGGTTCTTTTCCCTTACAATTGAGCGTGGTAATTATCTGACCCTAACATTGAAAACGTATGGTTTGTTGTTGTTGTTTGAATGGGTCGTATCAATTAGAGCCGTAAATAACCCCTATAATTTTTCAGGAAAAAAGAAGAGGCTCAAAAGTTGAAAGCAGAAAAGAAATCAGCTACGAATCATAAGGTAAATCAAATAATGCAAGTACCAATGTACATTAACTAATGAACATGTTTTTTTAAATTTATTTATTTGTTTTGGTACTTTTCCGTTATACCCCCCTCCCCCCTACCCAGTCAATTTGTCTTCATCACGCCCGCCCGATGTTTCTAGGCATTCCTTCTTACTTAGATTATGTTATGTTATGTATTTTTGAGATGCGAGCTTGCGAGCATCCAGACCGACAAAGTATACACATCATTCTGACCTACATTTCCAGCTAATCTGTACTTTTACTAATGGATTGACTTCTTGATGTTATGTAATTTTGAGACGCGAGCTTGCGAGCATCCAGACCACCAACCTATACACAGCATTCTGATCTATTTGTGCGAATTCATGTTCATTCTACTGGTGCGAATTCATGTGGAGGCAATCAAACACAACCACGCCAATTTGTTTTAATAAATCCTCACCAACATCGGCAACTTCTGAAGATACGGTCATTCTTTTTTGGTTTATTATTTTCAATAATAAGCCTATGCAATCGTATAGCAAAAAATTTTATAACCCCCCCTCAAACTCTGTCATTTTACGTTTCAAACTGAGTAGAATCCAAATTTGCAATGTCCGTCCGCCGTTCGGGCCATAAAAGGCCTTAGAATTGACTTAAAAAATCTGTTCTTTCGTACATAGACTCCACTTGGGGTCTAGTTGGTCCTAACTTTTCGCCAGCTTGATCGCTCCACACCCATGGGTGCTATGAGCCAAAAGTAGGTGAAAAAGTGTATTTTTGAGGCTTTGAGTGTTAGACTGAGGTACACGCGCACGCCTGGCACGCTTAGTGGAATGATGAAAACATTGGCAGAGGGTCATGAGGGGGGAGGGGGAGGAGGCGCGGCGCCTTGTAGGGGCATAGTGGCACGTCACCAGGGGCGTAGCAGAACGGCGCCAGGGGCGTAGGATAACGGATATATATTACTTTTACAAGTAACACCCATATTTGATAACATATCCTCTCAACTTTTCGTACGTACTCGTACTTAGATAATGATATTATTAAGGCAATAATTATTTGAATAGATAGGAGCTCAAATCAAATATAAACATGCGTATATAATTAAGAAGTATAGGTTGTGGCAACTCGAAATAGGACACGCCGAGGAGTCTGGACGTACGCAAGCCAACTAAAACTACGATCATACTCAATTGAAAAAATAATAAACCTTTGTGAAATAATTTGCAGCGTTTTTCCAGCTTGAAATTTTCACCAATTCTACGTAAATATCTATATCTATAAAAGAGGATGTATGTATGTATATTGCCTATAGACTCCGAAACCGCTCGACAGATTGTAATGAAACTTTCAGGTATTATTAGGCATGATTCAAGGATTGTTCCTGTAAAGTTCGGTGCAAATCCGTTCAAAGGGCTCTGACCCAGAGGGCATAAAAGGGTGCAGTTGTAAGGGTAAGGGTTGCAGGGTGTAAGGTTTTAGAAATTTATTGTTTATGTTTATGTTTATATTTCGGAGTCTATAAGCAACATTATTAATAAAGCGACACGCGGGGAGCGTCACGCGGTGAGCGTTACGCGGAGATTCCCTAATGATCCCACGATTCTGAGATTTGGTATGTAGCCCCTTGAGGGACTTCTGAACACAACTGACCGATCCCAGATCAGCTGAGTGGCTCTAGAATCCAGTTTTTTCCCTAATGATCCCACGATTCTGAGATTTGGTATGTGGGCCCTTGAGGGACTTCTGAACACAACTGACCGATCACAGATCAGCTGAGTGGCTCTAGAATCCAGTTTTTTCCCTAATGATCCCACGATTCTGAGATTTGGTATGTGGGCCCTTGAGGGACTTCTAAACACAACTGACCGATCCCAGATCGTAGATTGGTGGTCTGGATGCTCGCAAGCTCGTATCTCAAAATTACATAACATCAAGTAGTCAATCCCTTAGTAAAAATACAGATAAGTTGGACATGTAGATCAGAATGCTGTGGGTAATTTTCCGTTGTCCCCCCCCCCCCCCCCCCCCTTCCCAGTCAATTTGTCTTCATAACGCCCGCCTGATCTTTCTAGGCATTCCTTCTTACTTAGATTATGTTACATTATGTATTTTTGAGATGCGAGCTTGCGAGCATCTAGACCGCCAAAGTATACACATCATTCTGACCTACATGTCCAACTAATCTGTATTTTGACATTTTCATGTCTTTGCCCTGGCACATTGCACAAAAAACTGTCACGTAACGAAATTGTGTTACAGTGCCTTTATAATGATTTCCGCTGACAACGACCCCGTTGTTAGGTTTGTTCATTTTCTACACTTTTTAACCCACAAAAATCGTTCACCACTCGTTGGAAAGCTCTCGATTTAACGAACATTTTCATGTTCTCCATAACATATTGACTATACGAATAGCGGAGCTATGGGCATAACTGTTCTCATATTTTGTTTACAAACTCTTTACATGGTACCTACCTCTCCTATTAACTTTTGGTAGTTGAGATTTGGTATGTAGCCTCTGCAGTTTACCCTGGCACATAGCAACAATAAACATAGCAACAAAAATAGCTATAGATAGTTATTATGTTAATGATTCGTTTCACATTCTGACAACAACGGAGAGTAGTTTATAAAATCCTACAGTGAGGTAAAAAGCAATAGGTAAACACATGAAAATGTCCCAATGCGTTGCAGACTCGTATGCAAGCGTTTTTTTCTTTTGATTTTCACGTACAACCAAGCCGTTGCTGGGGAAATGGAACTACGAACTTTTTGTTTGATAGGGTAACTATTCTACTAACTTAATCCACTGAGATAGCCCGCTAATATGCGCTATTTACTAAGGAACTGACTACTTGATGATATGTAATTTTGAGATGCAGGCTTGCGAGCATCCAGTCCACCAATCTATACACAGCATTCTGATCTAAGTGGTACTTTTCCGATATCCCCCCCACCCCCCTCCTAATCAATTTGTCTTCAACACTCCTGCCCGATGTTTCTAGGCATTCCTTCTTACTTAGATTACATATTTACGTAGAAGGTCAGAATTATAGGTGACTATTTCAAGCTGTGGGAAGGAATTATATTATTAAAAAAAAAAAAAAAAAAGCCACAGTTCCTTTGAGCCTGACGGCTAAAATTAAAAAACATGAATATGCTTTAGCCGTACACGACTCACTCCTCGTCGATTCTCTGAACCCAACCCCCCATCGGCCTCTGAACTCTGTTTATCATTCTGCCATCAATCCTAAAACATGGAATCATGTTTTAGCTCCTCGCTCTCACTTTATTATAGAAATGATCACGACGATTGAGCTCTTGTGAGATGATGATCTCCTAATAGAAACTCGCGAGTAAACATTCACTTTATTATAGAAAGAGGCTAAAGAGGCTACATACGAAATTACAGCTTCCTATAGTGTAAAGTATAGAAATTACCTATTAAAATAATTTAACCACCGCTTCACAAATCTAACCGTTCTCACAATATTCGGATCACCTGCTATGAATCACATAATCGAAACACCAGCTCAATGAAATCATCAGAAATTAACAAGCGGTTGCAATCATGTTTACAATATCAATAATTGAGAATGATCACCTGTGTGTAAACAATTATTCATATAACCATGCTCATAACTCAGCTTGTTGGCCACGCACTTCGCAGTAGTTAATATAGTATGGTTGGATAAATCGAGAGCTTTCGAACGAATGGTCAACGAATTTTGTGGGATGAAAAACGACGAAGTATCATATCCCTAGCAACGACTCGGTTGTAAGCGGAAATCATCACAATTATTGGCGCTACTTTCGTTGCACTCTCGTGGGACATTTTTCGGTAGTTAGGTCACGGCTAAAGCATATTCATGCTAAAAAAAAGAATGACCGTATCTTCAGAAGTTGCCGATGTCGGTGAGGATTTGTTGGCGTGGTTGTGGTTTGATTGCCTCCTCATGAATTCGTACAAGTAGAATGCACATGAATTCGCACAAATGATCAGAATGCTGTGTATAGGTTGGTGGTCTGGATGCTCGCAAACTCTCGCATCTCAAAATTACATAACATCGAGTAGTCAATCCCGTAGTAAAAATACAGATTAGTTGGACATGTAGGGCAGAATGATGAATGATAAGCTCGCATCTCAAAAATACATAACATAACATAATCTAAGTAAGAAGGAATGCCTAGAAACATCGGGCGGGCTTGTTGAAGACAAATTGACAGGGAGGGGGGGTATAGCGGAAAAGTACCACTTAGATCAGAATGCTGTGTATAGATTGGTGGTCTTTATGCTAGCAAGCTCGCATCTCAAAATCACATAACATCAAGTAGTCAATCCCCTAGTAAACTGTAAGAAACTTTTGTAAAACTGTACGGAACTACATACCTACTTATAAACTCGTAAACGAGTTCCACTATCTGCTTTACAAGCAGATACCATGTTACATGGATATGTCTTTGATTGGGGATTTCATAACGGTTGTCCTCGAGAGTTGTGAACAAATCCTTCAACTTTGGACTGTAGGCGACGAAATGTAGGATAAAGAATTTATTCTATTATTCTTGGAGACACAATAAGCATACTATACATACTATTAAAGTTATTTCTTCAATACAGGCGCTATCGTTTTTATGTTCATGATAGCCTGATTTTTCATTAATACATGAAATGACACCATTTATTGTTTTATTTGATAACGTTTCGTTCTCTTACTGAGGACATCTTCAGATCTTGCTTTCTTGACATTGAGTTGACTTGGTGAGCCACTGTTTTATTTGACAAATCCGTTATATTCGGATGTTTATAAATTTTTTCCTGGACACACCAAGATCTGAAGATGTCCTCAGTAAGAGGATGAAACGTTATCAAATAAAACAATAAATGAAATAATTTCATTTATTTTCCCTGGGCCGCATCTCGACTAATTCCAACAAAACAACGGTTTACTTATAAAAATGCTGAAAATAACTGTGGAGAGAAGTCACTACAATGAGTTGTTGTTTACAGTCGACTGTTGTCAAGAGGATGATAATGTTTCCTATGGAGTGGAGTAAATGGTGCTACTGCTTTACGTTAAGAATATTGTAACCGGCCTATTGAAATTGTTTATAGTCCAATCAACTTAGTTTAGGAATGTAGCCAGGTACGTAAGGAGGGGGAAATTGGTAGCTTGAGATGAGAACATTTATCACATAAATCAAGCACTTTCCAACGAGTGGCGAACGATTTCTGTGCGATGAAAACTACGGAAGTTCCATTCCCCTAGCAACGGATTGATTGTACGTGAACATCATTAGAAATTAGAATATTAGAATCATTAGAAATGTGACATATTTTTTGCGTCACGAAAATTCTTCTATCCAAGTGTCTGCTGTACATATGGGAACTGGGATTTTCAGGTTCATTTTTCTTGAAAGATAACACATTAGGGTGGATGGAGGGGCCAGTGTTTGACACCTTAAGAAGCATTTTGACTTTGACAAGCAATCAAGTTATGTTTTTTCGTTTGTTCAAACTTGAATCTTACATCTATTGCTGCATCAGGATGTCCTCAAACTGATCGGTATTGAAAAAATCACTAATTCTAGCCACAAAACATCATACATTCGTGTAATGTTAATACGTATAGTTAATTGATACAGAAATAAGTAACTGAGGTCTAGTGAATAATCACGACAAGATGCGTAACGAGAATGAATGTATTTTAGAGAAATGTGATAGATTAGATAACATATCGTCGTTTAAGTTGCAACATAGCATATCTCAAAAAATGGGATATTGAGATATCGTTGAGGAAACTCCTGAGATGTGTGGTGTTCCCGCCAGTTTTTAGATGTGCGATGTTGTCAAAGACCTCGATTGCCGCGCAGCCACGTGTCAGCTGGATGAACTGTTGCTATCAACATTTCGGGCGCGGAAATACGAATCCAACGGTATGCATAACTCAATATCCCATTTTTTGAGATATGCTATGTTGCAACTTAAACGACGATATGATAGATATGAACACGTGATAGATATGAACATATGTTAGATAAGCTTATTATGTTATTACAACTCTTTTTTTTTTTTTTTAACAAAATTTATGTTGCTAATTCAATGAGCGTCGAAGATGTTTCGTGTTCCGTCGGAGTTCTCCTGCAGAGTCATCTGGTGCTATAAAGTATGAACGAGGCTGCGCAGCAGCTCGAATGATGGTGGCTGGTTTCCAAGATCGTGGGGAGTCCCAATAGCGAACTCTTTCTCCAGGTGCAAATGACATCGAGTTGGATCTGGCAGTGCGATCGGCATAAGCTGCTTGATTCATCCGTTTTTGGGCGAGGCTGGATGTCACGGACGACTTAAAGTTGGGGTTGAGTGATTCTCGAATGGTTGGAAGAGGTGTTTTCTGAGATCGATTATACAAACGTTGAGCAGGGCTGCCAAGATCATCTCTGGGAGTATTTCTGTCAAGAAGCAACGCACGATAAATGTCTGAATTGTCGGCTTCACATTTTTTGATCAAGGTTTTGGCGGTCGAAACATACTTTTCTGCAAGTCCGTTGCTTTTTGGATAATGAGGTGACGATATTTGATGGATGAAATTCCACTCATTTGCGAAATTGGTAAATTCATAGGATGTATAATAAGTTCCACCGTCGGTTTCTAGCGTTTCGGGAATCCCGTGCACTGCAAACCATTTTTTAAATTGTTCTATTACATTCTTAGAACTGAGACTTGGCATTTTGGCAAAATCATAGTATCCTGAGTAGCTGTCACATATTAGTAGGTAATTCTTGTTTCCGATCGAGAAAGCGTCTGATGCCACTCGTTCCCAAGCACGTTGGGGAATTGGTTTGGACAATATTGGTTCATTCATGTTTTGCCGCTGGTGAGAACCGCATACGGAACATCTTGAGCAATATTCTGATATATCTGATGTATACTTTGGCCAGAAAACGGCCAAATTATTTAGACGGGACGAAACGACTGGTACTGGCGTCATTTTCTCCCAACTCGCGGAACTCCGGTTGTTTTTGTTTTTTCGGCGGCATTTTCGCGGATCGCGGGCACGACCTGACACCATGTAATGTTAATATGTATAGTTAATTGATACAGAAATAAGTAACTGAGGTCTAGTGAATAATCACGACAAGATGCGTAACGAGAATGAATGTATTTTAGAGAAATGTGATAGATTAGATAACATATGATAGATATGAACACGTGATAGATATGAACATATGTTAGATAAGCTTATTATGTTATTACAATTCGTTTTTTCGAAATCAATTTTTTGACCCAGTATTTGACAGCCACATTTTTTGTTGTACGTGTGATTGACACCCTATGATTGACACAGCAGTTCTTTTGCAATAAATGATTCCTTGTATCAACAAAACATTTTATTTCAACATTTTATAAATAAATTGAGCATTTGAACTTAGTTTTATTAATCTAAATATAAAATTAATAAGTATTCATAAAGACAAAGTTGAAAATATCACCGGATGTTTCATCACAAAATAGGTACAATGTTTTCTTGATACCATAGGCACAGTACGATTCTAATGGTAAACTAGCAGCTTGTGAGTTGCTATGTATTTATGTAAATCTATATCTATAAAAGAGGATGTATGTATGTATGTATGTTGCCTATAGACTCCGAAACCGCTCGACAGATTGTAATGAAACTTTCAGGTATTATTAGGCATGATTCAAGGATTGTTCCTGTAAAGTTTGGTGCAAATCCGTTCAAAGGGCTCTGACCCAGAGGGCATAAAAGGGTGCAGTGTCAGGTTTTAGAAATTTATTGTTTACAAAATTAACTACCCAAGCCAAGACCGAAGGCAGAGTGAGGAGGAGGAGGAGGAGGAGGAGGGAGGAGGAGGAGGAGGAGGAGGAGTGAGGAGGAGGAGGATGAGGAGGAGGAGGATGAGGAGGAGGAGGAGGAGGAGGAGGATGAGGGAGGAGGAGGAGGAGGAGGAGGAGTGAGGTAGGAGGAGGAGGAGGAGTGAGGTAGGAGGAGGATGAGGATGAGGAGGAGGAGGAGGAGGGAGGAGGATGAGGAGGAGGAGAAGAAGGAGGGAAGAGGAGGAGGATGAGGAGGAGGAGGGAGGAGGGATTATGTCTATTTATTTACTTATTTTTTAATGTTTTTCGGATTCTACGCATCATGAAACATAAAGCAACGAATTCGGTATGTTGAAAAATGATTTTAATTAGTCGATTACTAAAGTTTATTATTGAAAAATGAACCAACATTTATCCAGCGAGAAATTTGGGCGCAGCAACGCGCGCGGGGGGAACGCTAGTATAACAAATAAAGAACGAATAGAGATCCATATTGACAGCACTGTCAGTCACTGAGGGGAGCATCAGTTTGGGAACTAGTAATAGACATTTGCATTTTCACATATTATCTTTGATTATTTCCAAAAAGTGATAGCATAAATGCAATCTACACAAAAAACTGATTGAGAAAAACCATGGAAACAATGGAATTTGAAAATGTGGAGGGCATGGTGAGGGGTCATTCCATGTCAATTCAACACACCCAATTTACCTCACCATATTAGATTTTACTCAAATTTGGTATACTCATAGTAGGTATTGAGACTAAAAAAATGCCAAATTTTAAATTTTTATCTCAAACCGTTTCTTAAATATGGCTATGTAAAACTTACAAAATCTCGCCAAAAAACCATGAACGGATTTTATACTATTCGCTCTAGGAACTGTCCTGATTGAGCTGGAGAGCTGGGAGAGGTATCATTTTGCAGCTTTTTTTTATGCTCTTTCCAGTGATATACAACAGGACATAGGTTCTAATAGAAACATTTTTGTCAAAATACAAATAAAATTTTGATTTAATTTTTTTCAAAAAAGTACATAATTTAAAATTTTCAAAATATTCCTATAAATACTTAGTACTGTTGTAAACAATGTGACAAAATATAAATATGGGATGATGATGGGTTCATTGTTAAAAAAAATATTCCTGACCCTAGTTTTCCACTAATAGCCCGGTTTTGACTAAATAATAAACATATGTACTTTTACCAAAGAGGTAGGCTATTTAATTAAATATATAAAGGTATACTATGTATAAAGGTAAAAAATATCAGATATACTAATTCAAAATACTATCTTGTTAAAACAAACCAATAGCCATAGATATATTCCAATAAAAATTAAGTTAATTAGGTTGCTTACTTTAATTTTATACAATTTAAACTAAGTTAATCGCCTATTAATTAGTAAAACAAAAATCTTGAACATTTCTATAACAATAAATTTGAAAAAAGGTATGAAAATAGTCTAAATAGTTATGTAATAATTCTGGTACAAACAGATTAATCAAAATTTACATAATATTATACATATTTATGATGATGAGTAGGTAATCAAGTAGGTACCTAAGTAAATGTAACACAATTGGTGCAGTACTAACGATAATGTTTAAACAGCTATCTAGATTAACACTTACCTGAAGAAAAATTAAGTTTTGAGTTGACAGCAGTTTCCCTAAACATTATCTCAGTTTACGGAATTACATTTTGTAAAAGCTAGTTGGGTTCGGCTAAGATCGCTTTCAGCTAGAGTGTATGTTCTCCCAGTCGGTGTAATTGGATTTACTTTTGATAGAACATCCACAACTGACACCCACAGGACATTCGTGTGTTTAGGATAGGAGAATGATGTAGCTGGCCCATGCGGACGAAGAAAAGTTATTTTCACAAGATAGTATTTTTGTTTTTTACAAGTTAGGTTACAAGATAGTATTTTGAATTGATATTTCTGATATTTTTTTACTTTTATACGTAGTATACCATTTTTTATTTAATTAAATAGCCTAACTCTTTGGTAAAAGTACATATGTTTATTATTTAGTCAAAACCGGGCTATTAGTGGAAAACTAGTGTCAGGAATTTTTTTTTTTAACAATGAACCCATCATCATCCCATATTTATATTTTGCCACATTGTTGACAACAGTACTAAGTATTTAAAGGAATATTTTGAAAATTTTAAATTATGTACTTTTTTGAAAAAAATTAAATCAAAATTTTATTTGTATTTTGACAAAACATTTTCTATTAGTACCTTTGTCCTGTTGTATATAACTGGAAAGAGCATTAAAAAAAGCTGCGAAATGATACCTCTCCCAGCTCTCTAGCTCAATCAGGACAGTTCCTAGAGCGAATAGTATAAAATCCGTTAATGTTTTTTTGGCGAGATTTTGTAAGTTTTACATAGCCATATTTAAGAAACGGTTTGAGATAAAAATTTTAAATTTGGTATTTTTCTTAGTCTCAACACTCACTATGAATATACTAAATTTGAGCAAAATCTAAAATGGTGAGGTAAAATTTATATTTTAAGTGTGTTGATTTGGCATGGAATGACCCTGAGGCAGAATAAAACGCTTACCTTCTTAGCAAAATCAGAAGAAACAGCACCAAAGAAATGGCAACACGAGGTTTTGTTGGGTAACCTTCTCCAGATTTCACAAAACCCGCCAGAAACCTTTTCCCGCTTTTATACTTTACTGAGAAGGTATTTTGCCTCAAAATTCAAATTGATCAAGCCCGTAAAACACTGTTAAATGCCTTATTATTAAAACTTCTTGGTGAGATGTCAATCACTGGGTCTCCGTCAATCACTGGTCCCTCATTATGATAACTCATCAAGATTATAATACTCGCGTAGATGCAAAAAGATGAAGCTGAAATAATGTGTTGCATTCTTTTCGAGGATGTCTTCAGATAAGGACCCGAGTGTTGTTTTCCCATTCCATCACCTTCCCTGGGAAGGGTACTCCATGAAGTAACTTTATCATGCACAAATTTACGCTAGTTTGAAAGTTGGAAGAAAAAATTACTGTTAATGATAAAAATAATTAACCCTTGAGAAAATGTTACCCACGCCTCCCTTCGTGATATCCACAAATTTCAACTTTAAAAGAAAAAAAAAAAAAAAAAAAAAAAAAAAAAAAACGAATCCATAAAAACTATTGGCGAGTTTTATGGACTGGAGTTCCTGCAGTCCCGTGTTCGTTATCTTCTGTGGCAGTTCAAAGTTTTTTTTCTGCGTTTTACCATCTTATGTATGGCCCACCTGGATGTCCTAATTTTGCGGCCCCCATGCACCGGTAGCAATCACCATCTCGCTCGAACCGCTAGGTCCAACGGCCTATCGCCCGTTCCACCTTAGGCAGACGGGGGGGTCATCTCTATCTCTATCTATACTATTTTATAAAATGAAACTCCGTCTGTCTGTGGCCAAATGGCTGAGTGGCGGGAGTCTACGAGTGGGGGATCTTCTTGGGATTTTCCGAAAGGGTGTATAAGCGATTTTAAAATGTTCTAATCCCACCCGAACCATGGGCTGTAGGGCGGGAGGAGGATGGGAGCCCGGTTTAATGCCGTTCTTTTCAACTTCCCCGCGATCGGATTGCGAAAAAAATATAGGGAAATGCGTTTAAAAAAAACTCGGCGCTTTGCGCCTCGGCGGGGGGCTCCGCCCCCCTGCACCCCCCGGTTTATTTCTTTTTCCATACTCTGTATGAAATCATAGGAACACAGAATGTGTTTTTGCGATGATTCTATTTCCTTACCAACGGCTTGGTTGCACGTGAATAATAACAATATTTGGCAATAATAAAATAAATAATTGTTAGACATTTAATTTGGTCTAAAACCCTATAAATATTATATAAATGAATATGTAACTACAAGAAAAATACTATATAAATTGAGAGCTTTCCAACGAATGGTGAACGATTTCTGTGCGATTAAAATTGCGGAAGTTCCATTTTCCTACCAACGGCTCGGTTGTACGTGAAAATCATAAGAAAATTTACAAGCGGTTGCAATCATGTTGACAATATCAATTATTGAGAATGATCATCTGTGTGTAAACAATTGATTCAAATAACCATGCTCATAACTCAGGTTGATGGCCACGCACTTCGCAGTAGTTAACATAATATGGTTGGATAAATCAGGAGCTTTCCAACGAATGGTGAACGATTTCTGTGCGATTAAAATTGCGGAAGTTCCATTTCCCTACCAACGGCTTGGTTGTACGTGAAAATCATTATAAAAGGCGCATAACGGTTTTTTCTGTCGGTTTTTTGTGACGATTTTTTTTCGGTAGGTCATCGCAAAAACACATTCTGTTAAAAAAAAAAAAAAAAAAATGAAAGATTACATAAACGTTTTCTCGAATATTCAGATGAAACGTTTCTTTTGTATTTTCTCATTACAATTGAACTCATAAAGAGACTTTTTTTGGGACGGTGTTTGTGCAACACCGGATGAAATACAGGTTTGATTCCGCCGAATCTGAATCCAAAATCGGATATAGAAAAAAGTGATGGGAAGTTGGTCAAAATGCGAAGGGAAGGGAGGCGAAGCGATTAAAATGAGAAGTTAATTGATCCCAAAGGCCTTTTTACCTGAAGGGGAACCTCTTGAAGGAAGGATCCTTTCCGTTTGATAGACATTTCAACAGAATAATAGACGATGGGGGTTTTTCCTACACATACAGCCATACCGAGCGAGCGAAGCGAGCAACATCCCCTAATAAACTTTTCGTGGTTCCACGTAGTTTTATAAGATTTGATTTGTTTGTAAGAATTTCCAACAGAAAAAAACGTCTGCCAAGTTGGGTGGGCAGTATAAGTTCATCACGCGAGCGAAGCGAGCAACATCCCCTACACACGTTAAACCTTCCCTTAGTGATCTACCGTTTCCAATCATTCTACAAGTCCCACTCGATGCTAAAAGACCATCGCATCTATACAGCAAAGCGGCTAGTTTCTTATAATATAAATCAGCTTTCTTTAGACCAATGTTTCGACCAGTCTAATCCTAATCCTATTATTCAAAACTACGAATCAGGAAACATAAAACAACAAATTTTGAGAGTAGGTTGATTTTTTTTTTTTAATACTGATAATCAAAAATTCAATTTTTTTAAAGTAAATAATATTCTAAAATTAAAAAAAAACCTTTTTATTTGAAGAAAAAAAGCTTGGGTTTAATCTGCTGTTACATACGCATGTATTTGTAAATGTAATTTTTGAGAATGGAATGTTTTAGTTTGGTTTCATAATTTCGGTATTTTCAGGTTACGACTTTCGTACGCATTGAAAAGCCAGAGTACCCAAAATTGGATGTTGATCATATTCCTTCAGAGCACGTCACAGCGCTGAAATCTTGGATGAGTGACATATCTAGCATGGCGAGTCCAGATTTTGATAATCGTTCGCGCTTATGGTCTCAGTGCCGCGATAATGTTCTCAAGATGAAAGAACCACAAGATGTTCTGTCTGCCGCATCAGCCTTGGAAAAATTTATAGAAACAGATATTGACAGGTTACTTCTCGCTCGAAAACAGTTTATCGATGGATTAGCGAAATTTAAAGATGAGCATCGAAAGAACGATGCAAATGTGGTCGATTCGAAAGTAGAAAAACTGGATAGTGTTGTGAATGGTGTAGTCCAAAATAGTTCTATAGGGCATGGAGAAGAAATATTACTCGATGATAGTGCAGATATGGGAAAAGGAAATGGTAATGAAGATGAAACTCGTCCTAAAATAAGATTAAAAAATATATCAGATCTGATGGAACCAAAACTGAAAAAGGGTAGTTTGTCTGACAAAAAAGAAGTGCCCTCGTCTAAAATTAAGACTGAAACCCCGATTGGCAGTAGCACGCCTAAACTCTCATCCAAGACCAAGTCTAAACCCACCCGTAAGAAATCTGTAGAACTTATCACACTCAGCAGTGATGACAGTGATGTAGTATGTCTGCCCAAGAGTTCCTCGAAGAAAGCGCAGGTAAAAAGTTTGAAAAATACCGTTAAAACAGAAAAAGTTTTAGAAAGCAATGATGAGCCTGTTAGACTTTTCACGTTTTCCGAAGATGAAGAGGATGGTGAACCTAAGAAGAAAACCGATGTTTCTCGTACCAGTAATTTTGGGAATGCGTCCAAAGATATGTTCATATCAGACAGTGAACCAGAAAACGAAAAAAGTCCAGCAAAGAATATTCCTAGAAGCTCTTCACCAGATACGAAGAGTAAGGAAAAGGAAGCAGAGAAAGAAGGAATATCGTTGAAGGAGAATGATAAAAATCCTTCTCGAGAAATGAAAAGTGGAGAAACTTCCAAAATAGATAATGCATGTATAGAGTCAGACTCTGACAGCTCATCATCATCAGATCCGGTAAGACTTAATCATTAGATTTTCTTTTCTGTCTGCATATATGATATACAGGGTGTCCCTCAGAAGGGTTACAACCCCTTCATTTCCCCTGATTTCAGCTTGAAAAACTGTGAACAACGCCATTCTTCATAATTTTTCAAGCAGATTTCAGGAAAAGTACTTTCGTGTGCACCACTTGTGCCAGAAGTGACGCAAATGACATAAACGTTTTTTTTTTTTATAGATGGGAACCCCCATTTTAGCGAATTTTCTTAGAAAATAAAGCTATTGCAATGGCTCCAAAAATTTTAAAATAAAAATTTTCAAAAATTTTCTTCATCGAAATCTGTTTTGAGGCATTCTGAAATGATTCCTGGATTTTAACGCTTTTTTATATGTATATATATATATATATATATATATATATATATATATATATATATATATGTATATATATATGTATATATATATATATGTATGTATGTATGTATGTATGTATGTGTCATTCCAGACGATAACTCTCGATAGAATTGAGATAAAAACTTCGTTCTTTCGCCAAAAAATCAAGTATTTCAAAAGAAAGGATGAGTTCGTTGGACAACAATTTTTGAGCACATTAAATTGGTCAAATTTCAAAAAATGTACTTGAAAAATCACTAAAAAAGGCAAAAAACTGCTAAAAATTAACAAATTTCTATTTTTTTAGCAGAATGCTACTCGAAAAAATTCAATCGAACATGAACTAGGACATTTAAAAATTTAAGCACAAAATTGAACTGAAAAATGTAATTGAATTTCATTAAAATAAGCTAAAAATCGATAGGAACACTTGAAAAAATCGTAAAAATCCACAAAATCGTTTGTTCATTGGAATATTACTGACAAAAAGTTAATTTGCTATAAAATGTATAATGAAATTTTTATTTGTCCCCAAAGTGCTCAAATTTCAACAGAGTTTAACATAAATGTAATACGACCGTTTATGGAAATTCGCTCATACGATCATGCTGCATGACTGGAACTTTTTTATTGCAGATTCGTATTCTACTTGAAATTTCATCGAAGAAATCACTCGATTTTATAAGTGCGCATAAACGGGCGCAATTCCGCTCCATAAGTGCACAATTCCACTCTTTAAGTGCAAAAATTGTGAAATACTGAGGTTTTGAAGATATTTAATTGCCACATGTTGTGGTGCGACGGAGCAACACCAACTGCTCTCAAACCCAGCTCATCTGCTGAGTTTGCTGCTGCTCTGCATGAGATAGTAGATGATAAAGAACTCCGACAGTGCTTTGAATCCCCCATTTCTTCCCAGTGGGTGGAATGGGCTTCAGAGGGCATTGGGGCCCGCAACTACAACAATTTTCATGTCGTACGGGTGGCTACTTTAGCCACGTCAGGTAGGTGTTCGAGGAGTCGCGGGACAGTCGACACTCTTTGCCGTGCCTGTCAGGGTAAAAATGAGAATTCCTATCATGTGGTGCAGCAGTCCTTGTACTCACGGTGACCGCATTTTATGTCACGATGCGGTTGCTAAGCAGATAACAGGTGCTTTGTCATCCAGCGGTTGGGATGTCCAAAGGGATAGACTAGGTCACATGCCTAGTGACCGGGGCAAGAAGCCAGATATCGTTGCCATCAAGCCCGATGGGTCTGCCATAATCCTGGATGTCCAGGTTGTCAGTAGCAGCGTGGACATGCGAACCTGGTGGGCATGATTTTGGGGTATTTTTTCTTGCTGAACCTAGTAATCATGTTCATTCATTGATATTTGGGGAAAACACCGAAAAATCTACCAGAATTGCGCTTATTTTAATCATTTCCACACACCACAAAGCGTACTAGAATGTAGTTTCCCCCTGTCATTTTGAATATCTTCAAAAACTCAGTATTTCACAATTTTAGCACTTAGAGCGGAATCACGCAAATTTGGAGCGGAATCGCGCCAGTCACGCGCACTTTTAAAAGATCGAGTGATGGGTCATTTCTTCATGAAATTTCACGTAGAATTCGAATCTGCAATACAAAATGGGGTTTCCTATGTGAAAAAAAGCAAAGTTAATGTCATTTTCGCCACTTCTGGCGCAAGTGGCGCGCGCGAAAGAATATTTCCTGAGATCTACGTAAAAAATTATAAAGAATGGCGTTGGACCCAATTTTTTACGCTGAACTCAGTGGAAATGAAGGGAGTGTAAAATTCCCGAGGGACACTATTTGTCATTCCAGAGGATAACTTTCCTTAGGATTGAGATAAAAATTCCTTTCTTCCGCCAAAAAATCAAGCTGTCCTAATGAAAGGGATGAGTTCGTTGGCCAGCACTTTTTGAGCTCATTAAACTAGTCAAATTAAAAAAAAAAAAAAAAACTGCTAAAAAAATCACTAAAAACAGCTAAAAATTAATATATTTATAAATTAAACTAATTTTAGTAAAAAAAAAAAAAAAGTTTATCAGCAATGAACCTAGAATATTGAAAAATTTGTGCACCATATTATGCTGAAAATGTAACTTAAATATCATTGTTCTTGCTGAAAAATGGATAGCAACTACCAAAAAAGTGCCAGCCATGCAGCATGATCGTATGAGCGAATTTTCTTGAATTACCGAACGTATTATAATATATATTATAAGAAATTTGAGCGATTTCAGTAAAGAAATGGTTAAAGACCAACTCTATGGGAGAAAAACATGGCAGTGCTCAGAAACGTAACCGTAGTTTAATGTTTTTGTATGTAATCCAGGTTCTTGATGAAATTTAAAATTGAATCTTTATAGCTTGTAATGTTGGTTTTAATTTATTTTTAAGATATCCCTTAAGGCATTATGGTGTTTATTTCTGACGAGTTTATAAGATTCTGGTTGATTAATTCACGTTCGTTGCAGTTGTCAGGAAGCTCGAGTGATGAAAAGAAGAAAAAGACTTCGAAAAAAGTCAACAGGTCTTACTTCACTGATACTGACGATGAGGGTAGCATTAAAAGGAAGTCGAACATTAAGACACCCAAGAAAGTGAGTAGTAACTGCAATATTAGGACGGCATTTATCTCCCTACCAATTATTGTAAATTGTTGGCAGGGCTGTATTAATAAGTACGTACTCTGTTTCCATTATATTTACGTAGGTACACCTATTCAAGTATTCATCCGTGTTTTTCATGGTTGCCCTGCAAGAGTTCAATTTGGAATCCATTTCAGGCTTTAGTATCTAACTAATAATCAATCTTTATGAACCCCTCCAGGGTTGCTCATGGCCACACGAATGAGCGTTACCCATGATTGAAAACTTTGAAAAATCATAGAAAGAAAACATCTCAAACACAGGAGAGTGCGGATGGTATCAAATTTCTTAGAATGGAATCTATTTGGTCCCAGTCGTATACAGGGTGAGTCTCTCGCAAATGCAAAAAAACATTTGGGTAAAACTACATCAAAAATGGAGTAAAATACCGCCAACTGCATATTTTTATCTCAATCCGTTCTCGAGATATGATTTTTTAAAGGTTTTTTCAGGAAAACCGTGTTTTTTTCCTTTTAAACTCAACTTTCTTCACTTTACTTCATTTAATTTTAATTTTTGACCACATTTTCGGAATCAGCAATAAATTTACTATAAGAATAGTGTACTTGGGTTCTTGAAAAGTACCATCCAAAGGCCCTCACATCAGCTCAAACATTGACGATTTTGAAAAAATAATATTTCTGAAAATCTTTAAAACTTTACTACTTTTTTAAAAATAATCCTAGAAACTGGCAAATCTCATGAAAGCTGCTTCGTCTAATACTCTTTCCAACGGTATAATCAAGTTTACTTTTATTTCGTTATTTAGTGGAGAAAATGATGTTTTAATGTTAAAAAATGTGGGTTTTTCAATGAAATCGTTGGTTTTCTCGAAAGATAACCCTCCATGAACCTACGAGTATGGGGTCGGTTTCTATGTATTTTTTCACCCTGTATCGAGTGGTAACATTTGTAGATCTCTCCAACTCCGTTATAACCGAGTTTTACACTTAAAATCGCAAATGTTTAGTTTGTTTGTTACGATTAAATGTATGTGTGTTATGGGGTAAAACTAGTTAATTAAAGTGTAAAACTCGATTATAACGTAGTTGAGAGATCTGCAAGAGTTTCCATTCGATCCAGCGAAAAAAAATATATAGTAACCGACCCCATACTCGTTGGTTCATGGAGGGTCATCTTTCGAGAAAACCAACAATTTCATTGAAAAACCCACATTTTTTAACATTAAAATATTATTTTCTCCCCTAAATAACAAAATAAAAGTAAAATTGATAATACCGTTGGAAAGCATATTAGATGAAGCAGTTTTCATGAGATTTGCCAGTTTCCAGGATTCTTTTTAAAAGAGTAGTAAAGTTTTAAAGATTTTCAGAAATATTATTTTTTCACAATCGTCAATGTTTGAGCTGATGTGAGGGCCTTTGGATGGTACTTTTCAAAAACCCAAGTACACTATTCTTATAGTAAATTTAGTGCTGATTCCGAAAATGTGGTCAAAAATTAAAATTAAATGAAGGAAAGTGAAGAAAGTTGAGTTTAAAAGGAAAAAAACAAGGTTTTCCTGAAAAAACCTTTAAAAAATCATATCTCGAGAACGGATTGAGATAAAAATATGCAGTTGGCGGCATTTTACTCCATTTTTGATGTAGTTTTACCCAAATTTTTTTTGCATTTGCGAGAGACTCACCCTGTATATGATCTCAGTTTGACCTGCGATCGATACGACACGTTGTCTGGACTCAGTAGGCGATCTCACTTGGAAAATCGATAAATTGCTTAACGAAATGGGGGAAAAGGGGCAATCTTACCTTTCTCTCCAACAATGAATATCTTCGTAGAGATTAGTGAAGATCGTGATGGGTGCAGAGAGCGCCACCACTCTTCGATCAACTGTCTGTCCAACATGCCCCCGGCTCCATTTACTTTTATATCTTTGCATGCTTTACGTGCCACCTCAAGGATTCTGTAGTGTGAGTGTCAGCTCCAGTAAGTGGGTTGATAAAATTTTCTGAGTGATTTACTGTCTTGTGAGTATACCCCCTTGGTGCTAACACTGTAGGCCTTCCATGTGTCCCAACTTTGATCCCGTTTTCGATGATTGGCAGCAGCGTCCTTCTGTCCCTTTTCTCTACAATGAAAATCCGACGCCTAAAATGTCCGCCTGCTTGCAACATATACCGAAGACCCACGTTCCTTGCACTCTTGTGCCATAATTCCGTTGAATATCATACACATCATCTTCATGGGGTGTGTCTGAATCGGATGTGGCATGCTTCTTTGTATATACGAGTAATTCGTGGTGGAGCATTTCACTAAATGACCAGACACTGGATACCTTCCAGACACTTACTGGCCATATGAAAAGATGAAGAACCGAGAGAGAGGGAAGGTGAAAGGCCGAAGTTTGACGTTTTGTGTTGATATCGCGTATACAACTGGTACCATCTGTTTTCATTTAAGAATATAAAATAAATATGAAGGTAACGCTCATTGTGATGGGTCGCTGTATCGGAGCTTGATGACCATTATGATGTAAGACCCATGCATTTATGGCTTTGAGTGTATTGCTATAGTTAATCCATATTAACCTATTGATACAGCATGCTGAAGCTGTTTAGTCCACTTTCCGGTCAATTTCTTTCAGAAATGAGAAAATGTGCCTACTGTAAAGTTGAGTACTGTAATTAATACTTCTACATGCAACAATCGATGATATTGGTATACTTGACCTTTGAACACCGACTCCTGATTGCTGCATATCTCATATATGGGTATGATGTTGGATGATTTTTAACACAGAATGTGTTTTAGCCTTGGCATCTCCAACCGTAAACGAAACGTTTATGCGTAACGAAAATGTGTTGCAACAATTTCTGATGATTTCCGCTTTCAACCAAGTCTTTGCTAGGAAAATGGTACTTCGTAATTTTTCATTCCACAAAATTCGTTGACCATTCGTTCGAAAGCTCTTGATTTATCCAACCATATTATGTTAACTACTGCTAAGTGCGTCGCCAACAAGCTGCGTTATGAGCATGGTTATTTGAATAATTGTTTACACACAGGTGATCATTCTCAATATTCGATTTTGTGTACTTGATTGCAACCGCTTTTTAATTTCTGATGATTTCATTGAGCTGGTGGTGAGTCATTGCACTGGTGATAAATAAAACAACTTGAAATAGTAGTGATAAGATACACCGCAAAATCTAAGTCATTCATATATGAATGTGAGGAAGCTATGCTGCCCCTAACTTGGCAGACGTTTTGTTAAGTGTAAGAAGTAATTTCCTGTATAATTGGTACCTACTTTAATAAATAAATAAATAAAATAAAGGTAAAAAAATTGAATTAAACAAATTTCCTTGTGTTAGTGTCAATTAAAGATGTGAATACCACTTGCAAGTTGCGATGACTGTTATAATTTCAGCAGGTCCGCAAAAACGTTGAGAGTTCCTTTGAGAGTTCCAGTTCAGATTCCGATTCGGATGCTAAGAAACTTCTAAAGAAAAGGACGAAAACTTCAACAGCCGCGAATAAATCAGCTGGAATGAAAGAAAAATCAAAAAGTAAAAGCAAACCAGTTGTGTCAGCTAGTGACGATGATTCATTGGACATGGACATTGAAAAGTAAGTGGCTTTTGAGGAATTCGATTTTTTCTTGCTTGTTGTTTCAGACTTCCAACCACTTCCCCCCCCCCCCCCATTTTTTTTTAGCATGGAACATGCTTTAGCCTTGAACTAAATGCCCGAAAACATTACGCGGAAGTGTCACGACACTTGGACTAACCAGCGAAAAACGTTACGCGGATGTGTCTGTAAGCGATATTAAAATGCGCCTTTCACCATTTGTAAGCAAAATTAATATGCCTGCTCAAGTGTTGAGAAGGTGTTTTATGTGATTGGTTATTAGTCTCCAATACTTAAAACGAAACTCCCTTCCAGCTAAACCCCTAACTTAAGAAAAACTTCCAAATTTAGAGGTTTAGGGCGGAATTCATAGTCCTGGCCAGAGTAAAGATTTTCCCCGACTTCGGAAAGTAAAGAAATTTCTTAAGCAATTGCTCAGTCTTATTTGGAATTCATAGTTAAAGTTAAGTTTTTACTTTCCCAAGTCAGGAAATATCTTGACTCAAGTAAAGATTTTTCTTAACTTTCTCAAGTTAAGAAAAATTTCTACTTTAGGCAAGATTTATCTTACTTGCAGAAGTTGGCAGCCATGATGTTGAGTATCATCCCTAAAAAAAGGGAATTTCCCCGCACAATTTACAACTTGATGTAACCTACCTACTCTGTTATCACATCAGTTCTTCATGTTATCAGGTTGCTTTATTTTGTTTTTACATTTGTTTTGAATGGCGTGAGCGTGATATTTTGTTTCCCTATCCAAGTTAAAAATGGAAAAGAAAAGAGTTTGATTCAACGAACTCGGGAAAGTTATGGTGCGCAAAATCGTGGATTCTGTGTGTACGAATACCGCAACCTAATCAAACCCAGATTGCCATAGAACATGGAAGAATGCATTTTGTAGAGGAATTTTGAAAGGATTTTATCTGTACACACATATTTGGCCCCATGCGATGCAGAAGTGTACCTTTTCTGAACCAGAACCCCTCCTCCGAAATTGATTATCCTATAGAAATTAGGAATGTGTGTCGTGGACACAGGTACCTTATCTTTTGGGTAGGAACCTACCTACCCTAATTTCCTTAGGAAAAGTAGGACCAAGACCTGCTCTCTTCCATTGCGTTGTTGTAGTTCATATGCGTACCTGTGTATATACATAGTAATTTTCGTAGTAGTAAGGATCTCGAGTAAACTAGGAAAAGTAAGTTTGACCCGTTTAATAAATTCAGAAATCAGTACAAATATAGAATGCAATGGATCAAGCGCTAATGAAGTGAATGTGCAGTTAAAAAGTTCCACAGCTGTTACCTATTAATCTGCAAACGAAAAGCTCAATGATGTACCTACAACAAATATGATCAAATTCACTAAGGAAAAACGCATTGGTATGTACTCTCGAGATAATGTAGAGCCGCATTTCTAGCCGAAAAAAATCACTCCTGTCATTGTGCAGTAGGTAAACAAAACAGTAGGTAAGGTACCTTACCAATACGAAACGAAGGAAATTTTTACTTAGGTATTGTAATTTGCAACAAATTATAGAAACTGAAACTACACGGATGAACTCCGAAAGTTTTTTTTTTTTTTCCCCCCTAGCAAATCTATATTAAAACAACCAAACAAACAACAATGCAACAAGCCTGGTCCTCGACTTTGTGGTCGTCATCTAATACTACGAAAGTATTGGATACAAGAATACCTAGATACTTATTGAATAGGGCAATTTCGAAAGTAAATAATCTTTCATTTCAAAAATATGTGCGAAAAAGTTAGTTTCGACATAAATGCGAAAATGGGGGAAAAATCGGTTCATGTGCCGAATCTTTCATGTTCCCTACGTTCTTCCGCCCCCTAGGTTTTTATATAAACTTGTTACTCTGAACGGCGAAAGAAACATTGATAATAATTTTCTTCTAATTTGTTGATCTGATCAACCCTACTTTCCCTATATAATTTTGATTCAAAGTTGATAAAAAACAAATTAATCCTGTCAGTACTCACAATACTAGGTACCTACCTACACCTATACATAGAGCACACGATGAACCATGAGACTTGAACGTTTCATCACCTCTTATATTTTCTTGAATATCAAACTCTTGCCCCACTCATAAATTTCAAAAATTTTCTCGAGATCCATAACTTCTATGAAAGCCACTATATACACACACTATACGAAAACCCTTTTGGAAGGAAGAACTGATGGATTCTCACTAAGCAAATACTCAAGGTAGCTTTCGTCGTGCCTTGGTTTTTCTGCTCATTTGAGGGGAAAAAACTTGAGCATTTGCTTGGTGTTTTGTTTATGAATCTCACTTAAGCAAATGCTCGAGCAATCACTTAAGCAATTACTTAGTCACTGACTATGAATAGGTTAAGTTGCCACCAGCTACTCAGAGCGTCTCTTAAGCATTTTCTTTCAACTAAGTGAGGACTATGAATTCCGCCCTTAATCCCCGATTCCCATTAGCTCAGCCCCTGACCTCTATGAAGGAATATCAGGTATCTTTCAAGAAAATTAAGGCAGATGTTTGACCTTTACGAAAATCCTATCCCTAGTATCGGGACCTCATCCATTTATATAAAACTAACCTTAGATTTTCTTGAAAATGTTGAACTGTTGAAAGATTGAAAATCTGGAGTCCTCCGCTACTGATCTTGATGGATTCTTGAAGGTTGGCTATGTCTTCTTCCAATCGTAGGCGATGATACTTTCAGTGAGGGGACTTAGTACACTGAAAGGATTCTGACCCGGGCCTGTTAAAACTTCACACGTTTACAAAGTCTGTACAGTAAACTTTATAGTTCATATGACCACAGCCACAAGAAGGCAGGCTGCTTTTGGGGATGGTGTTGTCTCTTGGGCGATACTGGGTAGACTGATATCTTCCTTCGAAGTTCCAAAATTTTCCCGGGGACTTTCCTGCGCATGCTCATGCGTCAGAGGTGTTGGATAGATTTTGTCCAGCCCTCCAAGGGATGCCATTTAAATTTGGTTGCCATGGTATTAACGAATGGCGACGATCCAATATGCAAGGCACCGCCCTGAGGGTGTATTTCGGTTGGTTTTCCGTTTTTCTGGGGAACCAATACCAGACGTCTGAGCAGCGATTGAGTGGGGACTAAAATCTGCAGTGTTGTTCGCTTTTCGTGCGGCGCGTGTTGTCGGCGACCTGATCTTTTTGATGAGGTGGATTTGGGAAATTCGTTCGTTTCCCGGGGCTGTGGGAATGCTGTAGCTTGCAACTCCCCAGGCTTTGAAGGCTGACGAATGACGAATTTCCTTTTGATTGTGAGCCGAATTTGGGCTCACAGTGTAACAAAAACTTGGACTAACCAGCGAAAAACGTTACGCGGATGTGTCACGAAGTTGTTGACATTTTAGAGAGTTTTTGTTCTTCCCGTAAGATTTTCTCCCGTTGACCCGTAGAGCAGCGTCTAGAGCAAGCAGCTGGAGATGCTAGCTCTTCACGTGATTTTTACGCGTATTTCTACACGTATACGTGAAAAACCAAACACTAACATCACGTTAACGTCTCTATAAGTATTTCAGAAGCTGTTTCGTATTCTTTTCGTACAACCTATTCTTATTTAAATAATTAATTGCTTTATAATTATTTATAAATACATGAATTATAAATACATTTATTGCTTAGGTACCTTAAATGGCTGCTGAATTTTGTAGCGGATCATTTCACTATAACCTCTCGACTTGTTGACCAACCAACGTGTTGTTGGCAACCACACTGTGGTTACCTTTGCTGGTAACTCCGTAACTGCGGTTTCCTTGGTCACACTGTGGTTACCGGAAGCTGTGGTTACCTTTGCGTCAGGCTATGATGGTTACCCGTAGGCCGAAATTCCATCGAATGCATTTTCCCGTGCCCGTGTAGATAGGCCTTTTCCCCGTACACACGTAGTTCTACACGTTGACGTGAAGATTTGCGCATGCGCAGTTGGTATTTCAGTCTTTTTGCATACACGGGTAGAAAATTACGGGAAGAACAAAAACTCTCTTTTATGTCTTTACTTTGGCACATAAACGAAAAAAGCGTTAACAAAAAGCGTTACAGTTGGTTTTCTGATGATTTCTGCTTACAACCGAGTCGTTGCTAGGGAATTGGTACTTCGTCGTTTTTCATCCCACAAAATTCGTTGACCATTCGTTCGAAAGCTCTCGATTTATCCAACCATATTATGTTAACTACTGCGAAGTGCATGGCCAACAAGCTGAGTTATGAGCATGGTTATTTGAATAATTTTGTACACTCAGGTGACCATTCTCAATAATTGATATTGTGGACATGATTGCAACCGCTTGTTAATTTCTGATGATTTCATTGAGCTGGTGTTTCGATGATTTGATTCATAGCAGGTGATCCGAATATTGCGAGAACGGTTTGATTTGTAAAGCGGTGGTTAAATCATTTTAATAGGTAATTTCTATACTCTAGGAAGCTGTAATTTCGTATGTAGCCTCTTTAGGACATTTACTTGACGATGCCCAGGGTCCGGATCAGCTTAGTGGCTCTTAGAGCTTGCATACGAGTCTGCAACACATACGAGTCTACAAATAAAGACATAAAATGTCCCAATGTGTTGCAGACTCGTATGCAAGCGTTTCTTATGATTTCTAATATATCACACGAATAATAATCATATGGAAAGTTATGTTTTACTTTGGCACTTTCAAACAAAAAACGGACTTTCTTTTGATTTTCACGTACAACCAAGCCGTTGCTGGGGAAATGAAACTTCTTTAGTTTTCACTGGGCAAAAATCGTTCTCCACTCGTTGGAAAGCTCTAGATTTATCACGCATTTCTTTCGTACTGTTCTTCTATATCACGTAGTTTTATATTTATTTATGTTATAAATGGATATAGTAAACAATGCCGCTTGTTTTTTTGTCTCTTTGTTGAGAAGTTAATCTTGGTTATATTAATTGTAGACGCGCACCATAACAGAAAATTACCTACCTGGGCCTGTTAGCGAATTTTTGAAGAAAATTAAGCTATTGCTCTCGCCTCAAAATTTGTAGAATGTGAATTTTTGAAAAATTTTTATGCAGAAATCCGTTTCAGGCTATTCTGAATCATATTCTGAAGTTAAACGCATTTTTTTATGTATGTATATATGTATGTATGTATGTGTCATTCCAGACGATAACTGTCCGTAGAATTGTGCTAGAAACTTCAAACAAATTTTAAAATGTTAAGGACACAAAACGAAAGTTCAAGTTCGTTGGCCAGCATGATCGGATTACATCTTCGGGTTGAAATTTTCAAAAATGTAGTCAAAAATTTCAAAATAGCCTGTTTTTTGCGATTTGTTGTGCGAAATAATTTTTTCAGCATACTAACATGTGGTATATTCGGAATCAGCGTAAAATTTCCTATAAGAATATGTATTAAGTTTTCAAAAATTTCAAAGTTGAAAAATCAGTCAAAATCGAAATAATGCTGTTCGCTAGTTGTAAAAATCGGTAATATTTGCATGAAACATTGTCCAAATTCAGATTGAACTACTCTTATGGAAGTATCCCTGTATAACCAATCCTAGAACCATGCTGTTTAAAACGTAGGTAGTAGGTGCTTAAAAAAAAAAAAAAATGTAATCACAACTAATGAGTTTACTCGTCAAATATTCCGTCCTCCGATTTTCTCAGTCGCTCTCTTTAATGTTTTACGCTCAACTGTTTTAGGACTTGAATTAATAATTTGATTCCATGTTTGTCTAGCAAAATCATAAACTAAAATTTCTCTACACGATCAATAGCGACTGAAATGTCGAAGATTTCTTCAAAAATTCGCTCATGGGGTCATGCTGCATGACTGGACTTTTTCTCATTTCGATTAGTAAAACATTGATGTCGTAGTTTTAGCGAGAAGAAAGCATGTTCCATGTTTTAGCATTTTAGCCGAAGGCTCAAAGCGGAAAACAACCGGGGGGGGGGGGGGGGGGGGGGGGGGGGCGAAGCCCCTTGCGAGGCCCGAAGGGCCGAGTTTCTTGTTTTATTAATTTTTTAAAATATTTTTCTGATTAGTGTAATTTACGTTATTTGACTCCTCCCTTGTCATTTGTGTAGGCTGTGTAACCTGAAATCTCTCCAGCCCAAAAGGGGCCGCTCAAGTTCCGATCTTTCCGAATCAAGTTCTGATCATTCTGCTCCTGATGATGAAACAAAAGAAAAGAAGAGGAGTTCAATGAAGGCGAAACGAGACGTTGATAAACTATCAGACTTCTACGACAGTGCTGATGATCAACAGAGAGATAGCGAAGATTTTCCAGAGGAGGGTATGTTAAACATTTACACCATATACAACTTGATTTCATTGGAGCTAAATTTTTGTGATAGGGTTGTGATATGCCGGTCAGCTTCCGTTTTCTTTTAGCGAATTTTTGAAGAAAATTAAGCTATTGCTCTCGCCTCAAAATTTGTAGAATGTGAATTTTTGAAAAAAAATTATGCAGAAATCCGTTTCAGGCTATTCTGAATCATATTCTGAAGTTTAACGCATTTTTGAAGTTATACTTCTTTGCGCCCGTTAGACACTTTGGGATGGGATGTTGGTCGAGAAACCGCGTCACGCTGAATTTTAAGAACTATCGGATGGGATGTCACGCTGAAAAGTAAGAACAAATTTTTAAGAACTATCGATTAATCGAGGAGGAGGAGGAAGGAGGAGGAGGAGGGAGGAGGAGGAGGAGGAGGGAGGCGGAGGAGGAGGAGTGAGGGAGGAGGAGGAGGAGGAGGAGTTAGACCCTTTGGGATGGGATTTGGGGTGGGTCGAGAAACCGCGTCACGCTGAAAAGTAAGAAAAGTAAGAACAAATTTTTAAGAACTATCGATTCATAATATATAAATTATAATTAATAAATTATAATAAATTTATAGATTATTATTATAAATATTATAATTATAAATTTATTATAAATTATTATAAATTTATAAATTTATAATTATTATAAATTATAAATTTATAATTTTTAAGAACAAAGTTTTAAGAACAAATTTTTAAGAACTATCGATTCATAATATATAAATTATAATTAATAAATTATAATAAATTTATAGATTATTATCATAAATTTATAAATATTATAATTATAAATTTATTATAAATTATTATAAATTTATAAATTTATAATTATTATAAATTATAAATTTATAATTTATAAATTATTATTCATAATTTATTTATTAATTATAAATTATGGCCACAGAAGTATAACTTTTTTTTTATGTATGTATGTATGTATGTATGTATATATGTATGTATGTATATATCTAATATATAAAATTCTCGTGTCACAGTTTTTGTTGCCATACTCCTCCGAAACGGCTTGACCGATTTTGATGAAATTTTTTGTGCTTATCCGGTATCTATGAGAATCGGCCAACATCTATTTTTCATCCCCCTAAATGTTAGGGGTAGTCCACCCCTAAATTTTTTTAATTTTATTTTTGACCGATTTTGATGAAATTTTTTGTGCTTATCCGGTATCTATGAGAATCGGCCAACATCTATTTTTCATCCCCCTAAATGTTAGGGGTAGTCCACCCCTAAATTTTTTTAATTTTATTTTTGACCGATTTTGATGAAATTTTTTGTGCTTATCCGGTATCTATGAGAATCGGCCAACATCTATTTTTCATCCCCCTAAATGTTAGGGGTAGTCCACCCCTAAATTTTTTAATTTTATTTTTGACCGATTTTGATGAAATTTTTTGTGCTTATCCGGTATCTATGAGAATCGGCCAACATCTATTTTTCATCCACCTAAATGTTAGGGGTAGTCCACCCCTAAATTTTTTTAATTTTATTTTTGACCGATTTTGATGAAATTTTTTGTGCTTATCCGGTATTTATGAGCATCCCCCACAGAAGTTAAACCTACCCTTAGAGATCTACCGTTTGCGAGCGAAGCGAGCAACATCCCCTACATGTTTCAATTGTAATACATTCCATGTATACAGCCACACTTTGCGAGCGAAGCGAGCAACATTCCCTATTTACCACACTTTGCGAGCGAAGCGAGCAATTTAATTCTTACATACATACAATATACACATTCTAACATACATACATACTTACAATAAGTAAGCTATTCTTTGTCTACACTAGAAATTACTAGGAAATTATTTATATGGCAAAACAACGTTTGCCGGGTCAGCTAGTGTACGTATATATGTATGTGTCATTCCAGACGATAACTGTCCGTAGAATTGTGCTAGAAACTTCAAACAAGTTTTAAAATGTTAAGGACACCAAACGAAAGTTCAAGTTCGTTGGCCAGCATGATCGGATTACATCTTCGGGTTGAAATTTTCAAAAATGTAGTTAAAAATTTCAAAATAGCCTGTTTTTTGCGATTTGTCGTGCGAAATGATTTTTTCAGCATACTAACATGTGGTATATTCGGAATCAGCGTAAAATTTCCTATAAGAATATGTATACAGTTTTTAAAAATTTCAAAGTTGAAAAATCAGTTAAAAATCGAAATAATGCCGTTCGCTAGTTGTAAAAATCTACACGATCAATGGCGACTGAAATGTCGATTTCCACAAAAATTCGCTCATGGGGTCATGCTGCATGACTGGACTTTTTTCATCATTCTTCTCGTAGCAGAGGCAGCAGGGCTCCGTCTTCTAGCCCTAGTTCCGCCGTTCCTTGGTGATCCTGTGGGATCACACTGTTAAGTGGGTTCCTCGATTCACGCAGCCTCAAGGAAATCGCTCGGATGGTTGCCAACTGTAGATTAAGGGTGGTCCTCCACTGGAAGCGTTTTCGAGTGACTAAGCGACTAAGCGTTTTCATCCGTATACAAGTGACTAATCCCGTAAGCTTGAAACGTATTAGAGGTCCTCCACTGCAAGTTACATGAGCAATGTGACTCGCGCATTTTGAGGCGATGAGCGACTGATCCCATCCGGACGGGATCGGTCGCCTTCGAGCGACCTGTCTTCCCCCTCCCATGTTTTCTCGGCATATTTACACGTAGGTATGGTTGTTAGCCCAAAATATTCACATTCAAAGGTACAAAAGTACGTCGAATATGTATGTATATATATGCATATATATGTATATACTGATGCGAAATTAAGAAATAAAAAGTGGAACTAAATATAAAAAATTTAGTTTTTGAAGTTCCTTTCCGTTTTACTTTTTGTTTTTTAATTTTGCATCAGTGTATTGTGCTCTCGTTAGGAGGTGTGCAACGAACCTCGAAAATTTGAATTACAAGATGCAAGAGGGGAAATAGAGGGAGTAAAGCCAAAAACACCTGTTTTTGGTTTATTATTTCCAATAATAAGCCTATGTGATCGTGTAGCAAAAAATTTTTATAACCCCCCCTCAAACTTTGTCACTTCACGTTTCAAGGTGCGTAGAATCCAAATTTGAAATGTCCGTCCGCCGTTCGCCGTCCGCCGTCCGGGCCATAAAAGGCCTAAGAATTGACTTTAAAACCCCGTTCTTTCGCACATAGACTCCATTTGGGGTCTAGTTGGTCCTAACGTTTAACCATCCCGATCGCTTTACTCGCATAGATGTTATGGGCCAAAAACGGGCAAAAACGTGTCTTTTTCGACGCGAGCACGCCTGGCAAGCTTGGCAGGGGGTCACGGTGGGCGGAGAGGGGGGGGGGGGTGAGCGGGGGGGTGGAGTGAGAGGAGGCGCCGGCGCCGCGGCTTGTGGTGGTTACGGCGCCGGCGTTCGTTCGAGGCATGAATATGTTTTTTTCAAGGTCACATTTGTGTGTTAATACCAAAGCTTTTCCTACGCATATTTAATAACATATCCTCTCGACTTTTCGTACGTACTTAGATAATGATATTATTAAGGCAATAACTATTTGAATAGATAGGAGCTCAAATCGAGAAATATAAACATGCGTATATAATAATTATAGAAGTATAGGTTGTGGCAACTCGAAGTAGGACACGCCGAGGAGTCTGGACGGGCCTTATGACGTACGCTAGCCAACTAAAACTACGATCATACTCAATTGAAAAAATAATAAACCTTTGTGAAATAATTTGCAGCGTTTTTTTATAGAAAAATTTATTCGTCGCCACCCAGGTTACAATTCTTCGCCGGGTTTCGTGATTCTTATTTCGTTCGATTCCAATTTTAGCCTAGTTGTACCAAAAAAAAAAAAAAAAAAACTGGGAATTTCGTATTTTTGTATATCAATGATTAATATAATCCCAAAGAATCGATTGAAACCATAGGGAATACAGTACGTTGAACCGTTCGCTTTCCCTAAGGGCTAGAACTTCGAAAAAGCATATTCGGATTTCCAGGCGCGAGTACATACAGAAACGATGAGCTGCTAACATGCAGGCGGTCGTAGCTCAGAAGTTCGATAGTACTCGACTATGGGGTGGCACGCCGACCATGAATCCAGCTTGTGGCAGTTCGTATCCCGGAGACAATACATTTTTTAAATTCTTTCTTCCTAATCTCTCTCACTTTTTTAAATTTATTCAATCTTTTTACTTTATTTATTAATTTTCTTTTGGTAGGTGACATCGTCCAGTTATATTATTTCGATAATGCACCATAGACTCAGTTTGATAGGTAATTTTTTATGGACCAGTGTTCCGCGTTGGAGGGCTATCTAATAGAGAAATAATAAACCTTCGTGTATTAACTTGCATCGTTTTCATATAGAATGTTATGTTGGTTTCAGACTTGGAAACTACTTTCGAGAAGGTATTACCGGAGTATAACCTTGAATCGGTTGTGCACGAAGACATAAGAACTGCGATATTAAACATGAGTTCCTCCAGTGATAAAGGTATGTTTCATTATACCGCATGTGCATTCTCTTCCTGAACTCTTTAATGATATACTGAACATTTACTATTCATAATGTCACAACATAGAATCAGTTACAAAAGTTTGAATTCTATAACAGTAGCATTTTTTCAGAATTTAGCTACACAAGTCCTTGTAAACAAACTGGAGACCTGATTGTTGAAACATGTTCGGTTTACTACTCCAACTTGAGTCGCAGACTAGGTACTTGAAATTTCAAAAACCCGACCATTAGGTTTTTTTTGGAGGGGTGGGGGAGATGGGGTATCGTGGACATCACTCAATAAACTGGGGACCTGATTGCTAAAGGTTTGTATGTACAGTGAGTCCCGAACGGTTCTGAACTGGCCACGCCCCTTTTTGGCTGTATGCACAGCGACCGAACGAGTTCGGGATTTTTAGTTCGCTGTTCACAGAGCCAGTGCGGGACCGTCCAGAACACGTTCTATCGGTCCGGGATTATTTTCGGAACTTCTAGTCCCGCTCATGCGCAGTAAAATATTTACGCTCCGCCCACTACGATTTCCCCTGTGGGCTCGCAAGTGGAGTTTTGTTGTTGTTTTCGGCAATAATGTTTGCGTCATTACATTGATTTTCGGTAACTGATATTGTGACTAAGTCATAAGTTTGATAGCAAACAAAATTCTAGTGCTATATAATCAAATATAACACAAATTGACTTATGTCAATTTGCTCTTTTGGTCATACTGCACAATTGGTACATTTAGTGAATTTTCGAATAAAATGAAACTACTTAATGCAATGTCTAGAAAAATTTTACAAATTAAATTTAAATTCGTGAAAATCCGTTTCGAGGTATTTTGAAACGATTCCTGGATTTCAATACTTCTGTTCTCTTCTGTGTAAGGCTCAGTTCGGAAATTCGTGAAACTCTTTGTTTCCGAGACTTTTCCCAAACTAGAAAGGCTCATTAAGTTCCTACAGGCTCAATCGAAAATTGGTGGAACTCGTTACTGCCCGAAGGTTAGGTACCTACTCCATTACTAGCTACTTCACAGAAATTCTTGTGAGCCAAGCCTCTTCTATTTTATTCTTCTTTCAATATTACTTATATTTTCCACCTAAAAAGAAGAAACTATATACTTAGGTACCGCTCACAAACAACTTCTCATTTTTAGCGAATTTTAAAAAATATTTTCGGCTATAATTGCATTTGTTTTTATTTTAATTTAATGAAATACGACTCGTATTTATTACCTTGGCTATCCGATTTGGAACCAAGGTATATTCGGAATATCAGTTTGACAGCACAGATTAACAAAATACTAAAAAGACTGGCTGCCTTTGACTTCAATGGTTCAGCCGTTTAATTTTGAGAAGAATCCTATTGAGAAGAAGTTAGGAGTGAAGGTTATCAGTTCCGAATTCGTATTATGAAAAAGCACTTGGAACATTAGACAGTAGATGGTTGTAGAAATTCGGAAAATGTACACAAAATCTTATTTGCCATGGGAACCTATATTTAGCTAACTTACATTGCCTACTAATCTACAGGGTAGCCACCCCAAGCCCTGGAGGTGTTTCTGATATCTTCTATGGCAGTATGTCTAAGTGCGTTGGCATATATGTTGGCTTTGATCTCTGCAAGCCATTTTCCTCCAAAACTAACCTATATTTAGTACTTCATCTAAATCCTTCAAGTTCCTAGTTGGAGATATATATCATGCACAGTATTCATATCATCTAATATAATAGAGAGATTTTGTTCTTCCAGTACAATTTTTCCCCGTCAACGCGTAGAGTAGCGTCTAGAGCAGCCATACTCAAACCTGCGGCCCGCGGGCCGCAAGCGGCCCACCAAGCTTTTCTGTGTGGCCCTCATAAGCTAGGGTCACTTTTTGTCCGATAGAATGAAATTTACCTACCTATACCCGTTTCCTCCTCTATTTAGTCATTTTATAATTCTTCTGTTTTCGGTTCTGTTTCACTCCTATTTTAACTTACCGAACTGACTCATTCATTTTTGACGAAATAAATACCAAAGATAAACCCACGTTAAAAGCGGAGACACTGATCTGCTCACATAGTTAAAAGCCGGTCACAATATCAAAAACCATATTAATTTTTGTATTACTATGATTTTTGTAATATTGATTTTGTAAATATACTTCTTTTTTTAAATGCATTTTACAGACCTATTGTACCTTGACTAAGGTATTCGTATTACAAAGATTTGTAATACCTGCTTTGTGAACTGTGGCCCCTTCAACTACGGAACACACAGATGTGGCCCGTGAGACAAAAAGGTTGAGTAAAGGCTGGTCTAGAGCAACAACTGAGATGCTAGCTCTTGCGTATTCTACACGTATTGTACGACTAACCAAAGCTATTTCACGTAAATCTTGTATTTCAAGTAACGATTCTCTTGAATTCGAATCAAGTGAAGAAGTTTGAAATCATTTTACACTCTGCTTTTCAGCTATCTTCACAGCATCGAATAGCTAGTATTCGCCAACGCATTTTGGTTGAAACATCGGTTCTCGTCGACACCGAAGTTAAGCAACAGGGCTGGTTAGTACTTGGATGGGTGACATCGTCCGGATTCGATTACGTGCAATATTATTTTTCAATTTTTTATCTAGCTACATCAGTTTTCCTAATCAGGCCTCATGGAATAGTTCGTTTTGAGTGCCTTCCCTGCTTTATCAAATGGTATTTCTCAGATCTGAGATAGTCCTAGACACAGATTCTACTACACTACTCAATTTGTTATTGACTGACAACAGCTTTTAGTATACAAACTTTTATTTACACACAAACCTGTCGTTGTCTGGTAGAACTGTTGGTAGATACAATTTGTAGTACGAAATGTACTCGAATGTTACGAAGAATGGTATCTACTTAAATCGGAAAAGTATCAACGACGCATTACTCCCAAGTAGGGAACAGGATATCTGGGTGTGGACGAAGTAGGTAGGTACTTTTTCACATAATCAACGGAATTTGTTTTATAACAATTAATATGTATCACAGGTTTCTTACTTTTTTCGACTAGGTAGGTAATTGTGGAAGGGAAAGTTATTAGACGACAGTCAGGGGGAGAACGAATCACCTAACCTATTCTTAAACTGTGGTCACCTTTGCGTCAGGTTGATGGTACTACCGTAGGACGGGATTCCATCGAAGCATTTTTCTCCTTTCTGTAGATAGGCCTTTTCCCGTACACGAGTTCTACGCGTTGAGCGTAAATTCGCGCATGCGCAGATGGTATTTCAGTCTTTTTGCACGGGTAGAAAATTACGGGAAGAACTAAAACTCTCTAATATCATGATATTCATATCATCTAAACCTAAGATGACTAAAAAAAATAGCAGTAAAGCTTCCAATACTTGACTGATTCAAAGAACGACCTCAACAACTTTCTTCAAATATTTCAGATCAGTTGATAGTGTGGCTGTGGCTCCAGATCGCAATCGTTTCGCCTCAGGCAGTTGGGACAAAATGCTCAAAATTTGGTCTTTAATGGATGACGATGACGGGGAAAGCGAACACAAGAAAGCTCGAAAATCTGGAATATCTCAGAATAAATCTCCCCAGGTGACGTTGAAAGGACACA